>JBBPRB010000807.1:0-12460 GCA_038092815.1 Hortiboletus rubellus | reverse complement strand
ACATGGTAGCTAGGGGTCACATGATCACTTCGTCTCACTGGCACTTAGCTAAGTAATCAGATAAATAAAGAGGAATCAAAGAAATAGTATGCTATGTACATATTTGCAAGTGTAAGGGTATGACTACAGAGATTAATGAGTATCTCAATAACCAGTAGGTGGAAAAATCTGGAAAAATAGGGGTATATAGCTCATGATAGGGGCTATCATTCCCTATGGTATCAAAGGGTATTGTCCACAGGGAGCTGTGGAAATTCTGTTTTTCAAGTGACTGCTTTGCTATGTGCATGCATGAAACTAGTTTCGTGCAGGTCAGCGTGAACCAAAATAAGCAAGGTGTGTTTACCACACAGCCTCCTTGAGGCATCGACTCACCTTTAGCACATTGCAAAGCTGCTCAACTAGTCTCCACTCATGGTCCCCCAGCTCGAACTTCCTCAAATCCAAAGCCTGGTCCTGAGTCATTTTGTCCACCGCCCTTCAATGTTTCAATGCATATTCGAGCAGGTTGTAAGTTGAGTTCCATTGGGTGACGATATCACGCAGCATGATACTAATCATCTGCTTCAACTCCTCCAAGACACTTTTCCATGCTGGCAGGAGGATTGTGGAGGAGTTGACTACCTTGGATGCAAGTTTGTGAAGCTGAATGGTAAGATTAGCATGCAGGTAAGTCAGAAATATGTCGTATACCTTCACCAATGCTAACTTTAACGGTCGGATTGTTTCATCAAGTGCCTTGCGTTCCTCTGCCGTCAACAACTCTATCTCATCGATCCACCCCTCATCATCATCAATGACTTCTCCCCTTTCATCTTCGATGCCATCAAGTTCACCATTGTCGCCATTGTTCTCGCTTCTGACCAGCTCACATCTCTCACTCTCGCTCGCCCATGTCCAGTGCAGCATCGGCATCCTTCTTTTTCACATCAAACTGCTGGATCATTGATTTAGCAACAAGATTGACAACGTGGAGAAAGCAGTGCGTGTGGCTGGCTTCTCCTGCAAATGCCGGCACTTTCCATGTGAGCTCGTGAATCATCACATCATTGTTGGATGCATTGTTGCATGTCACACTCAGGATCTCGAAGACGATAAGTATAATGGTATGTAGTCAGATCATGTTACATACTTTGTTTGTTAACTTGAATTCCTCTAGGACCTTTGCAAATGCTGCTGCCAGCTCAATGCCAGTATGCGACTAATATCCAGACATCAGAATATCATCCCATTGACTCCCAGTAAGTCTTTTATCTGTGCAACTTCAATGAGATCTAATGGAAACAGTAGGGGTGCACCTTTGTGCTCCAAGTGCACGGAAAATGCAACATATGCTCTGTGGTTCGGCACAGTCCATGTGTCAGTGGTGAAATTGAGTTTCTCGTCGTATTCCTGGTAAGTCCATTAGTTCAATGATCCGTGTTTGTTCAGTTCCAACTTACTCTCAACATCTTAGCTACCCGTTGACAGGAACGAACAAATACCTGTCTCACATCCCTTGCGACAGTCTCAGCAGATGGTAAGTAATATTCTGGCCTTCCTGTCTTCATCAACGACTGAAAACCCCAGTCGGTGACAATATCAAATGGGTGCAGGCTTTCCACCACCCAACGCACTATCTCTGCCCTTTCCAAGACGTCAGGCAATGGTAACCCCCATCAAACTATGCGACAACCTACTACCTGGCCTTGGTACATGTGTGCTGGCAGTGACTGTAAGTGACTTTTCCTTTCCCTTTTCTCTCGAACACAGCCGTGATTGAGCCAGTTCGTAGGATGCTACCAACAACCTTTGTGCGAACATCATTAGCATCCTGAGCAGCATCAGCTGTGCTAAGTACGTCTTTACTCCAGCAAGATTTAACATGCTTCTGCATGTTTCCGGTGGACCGGACATCCTTTGTATCAAGATACCTGCAGATCTTTGCCTTGCATGCGTGTGCATGGCATTTGAATTCATGGACACAGCGCCCATCAATTTCACAAATGATTGGGACGGGATCAAAGAAGGTGTAAACTGGTGAGGTCCATTCCTTTTGCAACCACTCTACCAACAACTAATTAGTTTATTTGAAGCTTCAACCTCACATTTGACATACTTAGCTCTTCTTCCGCAGTTTCCTTGAGGCCCTCTGCCTCGTCACTACTTGGTGAGTGAGTGTCCCGCCCACCTGACTCATTTTCAACTGGATCAGCAGGCAGTGCATTCTCCTTTTCCTCATCCAAGTCATGATCAGGAGCAGGTCTTGCTTTTTTCACCATCGCTGTCAAAACGTTTTGCACTGCCACTGCCGCTGCCATTGCACCAGCCGCACTGTTGTCACTTGGTTTCCGCTTCTTCGAATTTTTTTTTTTTTTTTTAAGATCCTTGTTTAACGTCTGTAGGGTTTATGTCCCTTTGGTAGACAGATACATGTGTGTGTTGGTTTCCTTTCTACTCTCTCGTTTCCTCTTATTACTGTAACGTGTTCCTCCTTAAGGTAATAGGTGTGGTTTGGTAGTAATTCTGTTGAGGTGGGTCAGGCGTGATGGCATGTCATATGTGGTTTTTTGCAGATGTGTTGGTTCTGTGCAGTGGTCGGGGTGCTGTAATGGGTGTTAGTGTTGCAGGGGTATGAGGTTTGGAGGGTTCGCTTAGTCTCATGGGGTCTGCTCCGCGGGGGGGGTGAGGTCTCCGAAGGTTTTTTCCAATCGTCTTGTTGCATGTATGTATGTATGTGAGTGTGGCGCAGATGGCCTTTGGGTGGCTTAGTAGTGTGGCGAGGTCAAACATGTTTACCTTCGCTTTGTACATTAGTTCATGGCATAACCAGGCGCGTTGCGCTGCGAAGTAGTTGCATTCCATCAGGAAGTGTGTTACTGTTTCTCTTGGTTGACCGCAGAGGTCGCAAGCGGGCGATGGTACCTTAGCTATCCAGTGTAGGTGATGGTTGAGGGGTGCGTGGCCAGTGCAAAGTTGGAAAAGGGTGGCCGTGTGTCTTTTCTGAAAATCTTTGGTGAGTTTTAGAAAAGTGGGGGATGGGAGCGATGAGTCAATTGAGAGTGCCTGTCCTGCTCTTTTGGACTGGATGAAGATCTCCTTGCGGAACTCTTTGACATTCACATTCAGCTCCTGCTTGGCAGCGGATTTGCTGTGAGTTCCTCGAAATTGTGGTGGCCTTGTCCTTGATGGCCAACCTGGCCCTTTCAGTCAACCGTGGCACTCGTTTGACCGGTTGTGAATCAATATTCGGCTGCATCTTGAGCAAGTGGTGATAAGTGGGCTGAGGTGGGGCCACAAGCTAGTTTTTGTATTAAATTGAAGGTGGCGCATGTGATGCAGTCTATACTCTGATATATGAAAGCCATATATGTCGTGTCTCTAGCTTAGTGAATAAACAAGTGCTGTTATTTTGAAAACCCGAGGCACAGGTCCAGGTCAGGGTCTGGGTGTGTCGTGGTGGGACCCACACCCATACCTGATGGGGGTGTGGGTGTGATACCTGCACAGGTTACCCGGACCCATGACATTGCCTATCATGCTCGGCTATATCCGACCAGCATTCCTTTATGAGACTAAATATTATGCCTTGTTTGGCAGCCCCCTCTGCACGATGCTTTATCACTGAAACTGAATTTTTGTGATAAGATCTTATAATAACTTTATAATGCACATAATGGCTGGCATGGGTGACATTCAGCCAAGCAAGATTATAAGGCAATTTAAGACATTTTAAAGGTACCTCTCAGGTGAAATACCAAACAATCTACTGCAATTTGAGAAATAAACGGCACATGACCATTCCTTATAAATAACCATACAAATCATGTTGATTCTGTGTTCAATACCCTTGGTCATCAGATAGCTCATTATGCCTCTCGTGATCACACCGGTCAAAATGGTACCCTGTTGGCTCACAATTGCTTCCAATGCTATAATCTCACAATCCATCAAGTATTCAGTAATTTGTCTCATGTCGTGAGTACTTTGCGTTTGTGCCCTATGTGTGATCAAAACCACCACATGGAAATCTCCTTTGAGACATGGTCATCACAGCCCATAAGATGTTGATGCATCACCTGGTGCCAAATAAATATCACATTGCCTTTCGCCAGTCCAGCAATGGCTGTCTGACACCCGTTCTCATGCTACATCCAGATGATTGTGTTGGCGCATGCAATAGAGCATTAGTTCGATAGAAGCTTTTTCCATTTTGTTACCCTCTTGTTTTCATTACCCAGCAGGTTCGAGTTCATTTGTCCCATGTTTTAGTTTTGTGCAGGTGAAACTTGATTCTCATTCTGTGATGGACTGTGCTGCCACATGCGTATTTTTGTCCAATTCTTCACTCCGGCATACTTGGTACTTGTTCTCATTGCCCAGCAGGTTCAAGTTCATTTATTACATGTATCAGCTTTGCACAGGTGAACCTTGATTCTTATTCTGTGGCAGGCTGTGCCGCCACGCGTGTATTTGGGTCCAGTTCTTCACTCTAGCATACTCAATATATACATTCACTGGTATGTAGCATTCAATTTTTTATTGGAGATGAGTCTGTACAGGTGGTATTGAGTGACATAAAAGCAAGCAGCCATCAAAGGCCTTACTACTTCCTAGAGCAAGCAACTGACAGTGACTGGATATGCTGGGGGCGATAATTGGAAACATTCATGTGTCCGAAAACTTTGCTGCATGAGTTAAGTGAACGTGATTTGACAATTGAAGAAGACATGACCCACTGGTTCCACCACAAGAGAAGTTCTGCGATTTCATTCGCTTTCTGTGGCAAGCTTGGGATCTTGAAGTACTCAACAATGTTGTGGTAAAATGCTTCATCGTTGAAATCTTCATCCACAACCAACCATGAGGAACAACAGGACAGCACAAATTGAAGCTAAAATCCATCCGGATGAATGAGTAGACTCGTTCCTATCAAGACTTTACAAACACACCTGAACAGCAATGTATGCAATCGCCTGCAGTTGCACAGTCTTCATTCTGAGTAGACAGGCAACATTACTGCAGGCTCGCAAGATTGTCTTCGCTGCTTTGGATGGCTGCTCAGTAGTTGTGGATTCCTGTTCCTTCTGGACAGAGCGCAGTGAGGTAAATATACACTGAAAAGCCTGAAATATCATGAAAATTTGATGAAGCTAGCTTTATAACACAACAACTGAATTACTTACTTGAACGAGGAGCTCGCCTTGAAAGAGGCCCTTGGCAGGGTGATTCACATTATATTCGCCTTTGGAGTACAGGAACAAAGGCCAGCTATGTGCGGTGATACAAAAATTGGGATGGTATTCTTGTATAGCTGCATGAACTCTATGAAAAGCTTCAGAGATTGTTGAGATACATTAGAAAGTGAACATACTTCTCATCAGTCCATTTGTAGTCGACTGGGCAGAGAAGCTGGCCAGTTAGCATATGGTTGAAACCTTTTCCATGCTTGTCACATAGCTGAAATGTTGGCGAAGGTGCTGGACTTCTCTCATTCAACCATTGTGCAACAGTGATCTTCAGGGTGGATGCATCATCACCCCTTGTGCCATCTGCACCTGCTTGTAACTATCCAAGTGTTGAGTTAAGTCAATGGATATCAAGTGGATGTACTTATATCCTTACACGCCAGAGCCAAGTTGTGGTTTTCAGTCGCAGTGGTCTCCAATAGTAGCCTACTGATTGAAGGGCACCATACTAGGAGCTTTTCATATGAGTGAAAAGTGCGCTGCTGTCTGGTAGCCTATCATGAGCACCAAGGGTTCCAATGCAGTGTGGTCGGTTATTCACCCGATTGTAGAAGGGTATATCTCAGTCTATATTCCTTGTTCAGTGGCCAGCAGCTCACATCGGTCATGTTCTGCAATCATGTTGGTGATGGGTTTGACCAGGCTAACCAGTCATCAGATGCTTGTTCCTCGTGTAGAAACGAATGAGCGCTGAGGAATAAGACATTATTGAAGTGGACAACACACAGGACTCAGATGGAATTGACTTATGGCTTCTTGACAATTCTGCCGACAAGTTGTGCATTTTCTTCTTGCAGGGATGTGAGCTGCCACTTGAGAGCTGCAACTGTCTCAGAGGGAGAAAACTCGCCAGAGGAAGGAGATGTCATTGTATCAGAGAGCCAACCCAAATGTTCAACTGCTGCAGAGGCTGAGTTGGACTTCATGCCATGATCAATATATCTTGAAACTTACGGGCTGACCTTGGGGCCGACAAACATAAATCGGACGGATCCTATCAGGCAAAGCAAAAGAAAGATTTTGTTCCATCCGTTGAAGCGGTTTTCAGAGTGAATGACAATAGTACTCTTTAAGGTTTTCAGGGCTATCACAGTTCTGTTGAATACCTTAGGTTTTGAACTGATCTGAAATCTTAGATCCAATGACACAGCTCATGGACTCCGAGACTGAACTTGAATGGCTGCTGGCCAGTCAAGTATCGTTGACATACTTAGCGCTCTGAGTGATGGTGGTCAAATGATTACTAGTTCAGCTTTCTCCAGTCGAGTTACTACTGAACTTTGACACTGATACATCAAATACCTTCTGATATTGTCCTCCAGACATATCCTCTAATCATGACATGCATATCCTATTCAGCACTCACTCATGTTCTTGTGAAACTCGATGCATGACAACCACACTTTGGTTGGTCCCAGAAATTCACACAGCCTCTCACCTGGCTCGTGGGAAATTGTCCTCTTGATTCAGTCAGTGTTGGCTATCTAGCCATTATGCTACCCGAGTCTCTCTGCATCATGTTCGATCTCTGCCCTGTTTGGGTGATGGATTTCTGCCTTGAAGTGTTGTTGGTAATGGAAGATGCTCGCCTGGAAGCCACTCTGATTCATCAAGAACAAGGGCTAGAGCAGTGTGTTGGCTGCTTCAGGTACTTGGTGGTAAGTAGATCAATTACTTGTCAATTCATTGAGCTTACCTTTCCTGAGTAGCATCATCAACTTGAACCCAAATTCTAGCTTAGCAACACCTTGCTTGTGAAGGAGTTCATCAATAGGTGTAAACTAGCTAATAAATATTGCTGTGTATGGTCCACAGGAAACTGTTCCAATGACTGAATCCTGCTGAATGCTATGAAAAGATTGAGATTGGTGCACACTGCCAAACTGTCAAGCATTAGAGTTCTTCAGAAACAACATCATGAGTTAGCGTTCAAAAGTTGCATGCCGTGTGTACCTCACAGAACCAGACAGACACAGCCTTTCAGAGAGCTGAGCAGCACAGGGAAGATGGGGTATCCATATTGCAGCCACTTGGATCCATGTTGGTACTGTGTTGGAATGAGATGGCCACATTGTAACTATTTTTGGCAGAGCTGACATTACAGGGAAAGCTGGTATCTATATTACTGGTCCAACTTGTATTAGAGCTCTTCATATAAATGTGTAGCGTAAGATTGCCTCGTGAAAGGCTCCATGTTGTACATACCACCCTGAATCAGGCAGGTGTAGTGCTTCAAGGAGAGAAAGGAAAGGTGGTATTTGGTTCATTCATGATGCAGATCTCCACCTTCCCTATCTCTTGTCAGATCATAACTGGGGAATGAAAGCCATGTGCAGGGGGAAAAAAATGTTTGGATTTGCTAAATTCCAGTTTTGGAGGAGTTTCGTAGCATGCTTGTGCTGGACGTCACCGCTGTGACAATAACCCTAAGTCCGTATTTGGAAGATCAGCTCACTAGGGACAAGAGCCAGTCAGAGTCATCAAGTTTGAGATGGATGCCATTCACTCATCCCAAATCTTCGCAAAGCACCCTGAAGATATAAAAAAGCATCGTTTGAATTGCCTGGATGGTCAATATTCACCTTCTGTTGCTGCTATGCCAATCCCCAGTCTTCCTCTTGAAATGGAACGAGCGATTTTTTTATTGTGCCTTAACTACAGGGGCATGCATTGTTACCTTACCATTGCTATGCGAGTTCAAGCATGGTGAGTGATATGATTTCCTGACAAGGGAGCTTACCATGACTAGACTCCAGGCTTCAGCCAGTTCTCTACTGCGCTGTCACTCTGCATACAGATAGGAAGGCAAAGAAATTCCTCCAGTCTATCAAACATCATCCGGAGTTTGCACAGACCATGGTCAAGGTGCTATCCATAGCTGCAGCAGTAATGGTCAAGAGTGGTGCACCAATTCTTACCATTTGCCATGGTATCGAAGAACTGACCTTGCGTCTTCTGTGTTGCTTGTTTGGCCAGAATCCACTACTTGGGCCACTCAATGGTCTCCAACACCTCAATAAGTTCTATCTGAATCTGGCTTCAATTTTCAACAACTGTGTCATATTCTTACCCCAGAGACCTGTCCTTCACCGTGTCACTCACCTTCACATCTCTAATGCATGGGCATCATGGCAAGGAACTTCTATTGGAATCGATAAACTTACCCAGGTTATCCACCTATCCCTCTATCTCTCCACAGCATGAACCCAGCCTATAGCACAGTAGGACTACAGGTCATCAGTAAAGGAATGTAACTTAAGGAAAGTGTAGCCTCACCTCAGTAACTGTGGTAGTCAGTCACTGAGGTGTGTCTGACGAGAAACGACCATAAGAGGTAACGTATTAAGTAATCGGTAGTCCGTACGAATGAAGTCTAAATAAATCCTACACTCCCCCTCAAGTGGAAGGACGTAGGCCGAGTTCGAAGGCGAAATATTTGGCTTTCGTACTAGGTAAAGCTTTAGTTAAAGTATCTGCAACCATGTTATTAGTAGGGCAGTAAAGGAAACAAATGTGTCCATTCTCGACAGAAAAACGAATGAAATGATACCAAATATCAATGTGTTTGGTATGGGCATGGAAACTCCCGTCCCGTGTGAGCACGATAGCAGATTGGTTATCACCATAGAGAATTGTTGGGTACTTGAGTGGACGGAATATTTCACCAATGAGGCGTTGAAGCCAAATGGCCTCTTTTGTCGCATGTGTAGCGGCAACATATTCTGCTTTGGCTGTGGAGAGGGTAATAAGCTCCTGCTTCTTTGATCCCCACAGGACTGCGCCCCCATCAACGAGGAACGCAAATCCCATTATCGTGTGATGATGTTCGTGAGTGTCCAGCTTTTCGTACCAACGAGGTAGCGGTAGATCCGCTTGATGGCTTCCCAATGGGCCCAGCCTGGATTGCCATTGAACTGGCATACATACGATGTGGCAAAAGCTATGTCCGGTCTCGTGCCCACTACAAGATAAATGAGAGAGCCAGTGGCTTGACGATACAGGATGTTGCGCATTTGTGCAGTTTCACTCATTGTCCGTGGACTTTGTGACTCGGATAAGTGGGCATTGGGGTTGAGAGGTGTGGCGATTGGTTTCACATCAGAGAAGTTGAATTTGGCGAGTATCGCGTTGATGTAAGGTTCTTGTGAGAGTGAGATGGTGCGGGCGTTACGGTCACGAGTGACCTTCATTCCTAATAGCCAGCTGATGGGTCCTAGGTCCATTATACGGAAACGTGCCCCGATCTCGGCTTTAAACTCTTTGACAAGAGTCTTAGAACTCCCTGTGATGGTGCAGTCATCAACGTGTGATGCTAGGATTAGAATGTGCGTGCCTATGAGTGCGACAAAGACGCCCCAGTCTGATTCCATCCATTTGAACCCTAGTGCAGCTAGTTCTTTCGAAAGTCGCTGGTATCATTTCAGCGCGCCTTGTTTGGATCTGTAGAGGGCGACACGAAGTTTGGCGATGAGGTCTTGGCCACGTTTATCAAAACCGGGTGGTAGTTCCATGTAGATGGCCTCATTGTCATCCAGCTTGCCGTTGAGGAATGTGCTGTGGAAGTCAAATACATCGATGTCCCAGTCTTGTCTGGCTGCGATGGCAAGGATGAGGCGGATCCATGCAAGCTGTACGACAGGCACATACGTTTCATCGTAGTTAATGCCGAGGTGTTGTGTGAATCCACACGCCACCAGTCGGGCCTTGTATTTGTCCATTTCGCCTGCTGCATTCTTTTTGATCTTGAAGACCTATTTGCAGCTTATGACGTTCGTTCTCGACGGCTGCTTGATGACGTTCCAGGTATGCGCCTGGTCCAAACTCTTTAACTCTGCATTGATCGCTTCTTCCCAGTTTCTCCAGTCCGGCCATTTCCATGCCTCCTCTATTGTCTCTGGTTCCAGGCCTTCCATATCGGCAACACCAGCGGCCATGGCATAGGTCGCATTATCGTCGTCAAATTCCCAGGCACCGGTTGCCATGTCGCCGTTATTGGTGTGGTCAGTTCCCACATGGTCGTTGTGAGTTTCCTCTCTCTTTGCTCTGACCTTCAACAGGCTGCATACTGCATGGGAATAGTGGGCCACCACTCCATCCATCATGGGTGCTTTCGCTGTTGCGTAGTGCACACATGTATGGCAACTCCGTGCGTTGTCAGCTCGAGCATCTTAGCTCGTTTTGTGGGGCCGCTATCTCGAAGTTGTCGCCAAGGTGGTCATGCTGTGGTCGGGGAGCTGGGGGATCCTTAGGTGCATCGTCGTTGGTGTTTCGGATGATAGGCTGATGATTTTCGTTCAGCTGCTCATTCTCTCCTTCGCTCGTGGCACCAATGTGGTCGATTACGACGCTGTCGTGACGTTGGAATGTCACGTTGCGTTCGACCACAACGACCCGACGATTGGCAAAATAGATGCGATGGGCATCGCTGGTATCTGGATCGAAGCCCAGCCAATAGCCCTCGTGTGCTCGAGCATCAAGCTTCGAGCTGCTTGCGTTGTGCACCCAGCACTTGCCACCCCACACCAGTAAGTTGCCCAGATTGGGCTTCTTTTTGTAAAGTACCTCGTACAGCATTCTGCCGTCAAGCGCCCGTGTCGCTAATCGATTCTTTATCCAGACAATATGCGAAATTGCTTCGCCCCAAAGGGTTTTGGGCAATCCGCTAGCGTGTAGGACTGTGCATATGCGTTCCACCAGCGTGCGGTTGAGGTGTTCTGCTACGCCGTTGTGCTGTGGGGTGTCATGGGTGGTGAGTTTCCTTTCAGTTTCCTGAGACTTCAAATGACGAGTAAATTCGTCACTCAGGTACTCCCCCCCATGATCAGATTGCAGACGTTTGATACCGGCGCTGCGCTGGGTCTTTGCCCATGCCTCGTACAGGCGATATGCATCGAGCGTGTTGGATTTAGCTGTCAGGAGGTATAGGTGCGTGTACCGTGTGTGATCGTCTGTGAACGTGACATAGTATGTCTTTTTCGCAGGCGTTTGAGTTGGTGATGGTCCCCAGATGTCGGTATGTATCTCGTCACCGAAATTATCACAGTGTTTTGGTTCGCGATCCTTCCCGATAGGTTTGCGCATCGCCTTTCCATATTCGCATGCCTCGCACTGTCCCATGATGGTGTGATCCAGGTGTAACTTCACACTGGTTACCATTCCTTTGGCCAGCATGTCACGGATTGTAGCCGCACTGATGTGGGATAAATGAACGTGTAGTTCATCCATGGTAAATTCTTGTTCGGCTTTCACGGTGCCTGCGAACAGTGCAGGGTATTGATTATGAATGCGGTATAGGCCATTGGCGAGGGGAATAGTGCCTATCAGGTGTTTATGCATGGTATAGATGGAACATGATTGATCGTGAAAAAGAGCAGCATAGTCTGTGTTTGCGAGACAGCTGATTGAGATTAGGGTCACTTTCATGGATGGTGTGTAAAGGACATCTTTGAGGAGGATGCAGGAGTGCTTTTCACCGTTAGGTAAGTGCACATAGAGGTTTCCTCTGCCCGTAGCATTGAACATGCGGTTGTCCACTGACTGTATGGGTTTGGGTGGAATAGTGACGAAGTTGATGAATCGAGCACGTGCTGACAACATGTGCTGTAATGCACCGCTGTCATATAGTTCAGTTATTTCATTCGATGCTGCGCTATCGTCTTGCACGAGGGTGGCATATGGTAGGGATGATGAAGTAGGAGCTTTGTCATCATTGTCGCTGCATGCTGGCCAACTGTCAGCAGCTTTGATGTTGTCTGTAAGGACTACAGTTTCGACGGACTCAGCCAGCCATACGCCGTCTGGCTCTTTCATCTCGTCAGCAGTGGTATTTGCTTTTACTGACGATTGTTTCCCTTTTCTGCTCTGACTCGAGTCTTTAGGATTCGGGTCCTTCGCCTTCTTTCCGCACGACTTCCAACTTTTCGGCACTTGACCCTCTTTGCCTCCTCCCTCTTCCCAACAGTCTGTATCATGGTGGCCATACCATCCGCAATTGTTGCAGTTCCCATCGAAGTGCTTTCCTTTGCCGTGGCCCTTCTTAGGTGCATTGGCATTGAATGCAGCGTCTTCTGATTTCGTCTTTGATTTGCTAGGATCCTGCAATATAAGATGATCATATTCATCTATGATCATGTCGAAGAGAGTATCAACTGCGACAGTTTGGCTCTGGAGTCGAGTAGTAGCTGAGATCGAGGAGAGGATATTATTGTATGTGCGAGGGAGTGATGCGAAGA
>JBBPRB010000806.1:0-12461 GCA_038092815.1 Hortiboletus rubellus | reverse complement strand
CGAACCATCGCTACAGTTCAAGATGCTGTATGCTATGGATGGCAATGATTCCCTTAAGAGGGTTTCTCGCACGTTATTCACTCAAGACGGTCACTCCCTTCCCCGTTCCAGCGAGTTATTGACAGGTCAACGTGATGTCTTTGATCGTTACTACCTCCCACGGACGTATGTTGAACGATTCTCCAAGAAAGCGACCTCACACTGCCGCCCCAACTCCGAGGTAAGAGATCTACACGCATACATCCATCTTCTCTAACACTGCTAGGTTATGGACGAAAATCCGTGTTTGGGGCGATGGAAAAACATGGATGACAAGAAGACACAGCAAAGCTGGGGCATCTATGACGAAAATGGCATATTCTTGGCGGTTTGTCGTCACGGTTTTGTGTTACTCATTGCCGACATTGTCCAGAGCGGCGAGCTGTAAGCTTGTGACTTCAAGAGATGCTTTGCGCTAACTCTTGTTACAGGGCCAAGTACCCTTTGGCTGTCGTGAACAAGCTCATCGACTGCTTCGGGTCAAACCTCGCCGCTGGATATGACATCAACTGTTCGTTTGCTACGACCCTTTTTAACAGCACCATAGGTCCTCATGCCCTCCTATCCAATCATGCGTCACTCGTTGGGGCGTTCCATGGGCACGCTCACCGTCGATTATGCCAGCTTGAAAACCTTGCAACATACACCGACGGTCTTGGGTTGGAAGATTTAGAGACATGCGAGCGCACGTTTTCCAAGTCAAATGCGCTTGCCGCAACAACACGACATGCCAGCATATTCCACCGACGACAAGCAATATCACTCTATTTTGCACATAATGATGAATATGAAATTTATTGTAACCTTGGTGTGTCCTGTCCCCCATGTTTACTAATAGAACTTAATTAACACTTACTCTAGCAAAGTTCCTGGCTGACAATTATCGTCAGGCACTTGGCATTATCAATGATGTCAACCAGACTTTACCAAAGGTGCTCGAGGAGTTCGGTGTTGCAAGCGAGGCGATACTTGAAGAATGGCTGGTAGAGGAAAAGGAGTACCTTTGATCTCTTGGGCATGAGCCATCCAAGGAAACGCTGAAGATGGAATACCTCCACAGGCTAGTCAAGCTTTCATGCAGCCAGTACGTGATGGTTGTAAACGAGTAACAAATGTTGATGTTCGGTATAGGTGTGAGCTTGACAACGTGTTTGCTATGTGGTCTGTGCACGTGCCGAACTCATACGAGGAAAACGCCAGTCAAGCAAGGAAAGCCGAGACTGCACGACAGCATACAATGGAGAAACACGAAACAAACCTAAGAATGGTGCAGGAACTGGAAGCGAAGCTCGGAGTACATGTCCGTTGGATGCCCAATGATCCCAATTGGCAAGCAGCTGCGAAATTGGTCGCAGAAAGGGAGTATCGTAGATCATTGGACCATCTCGAGGGGCTTGTTGTAGCGCACCTCTTCGAGCTTTCAAAGATGAACAGAGTAGGGACGGGTAAGTCTTTTTTAATATATATCTCACTGTTTCTGAGTCCACTGGCATACTCTACAGGATATAAACTACACAAACACATTGCGACCGCGCTGCAGCGGCGGTCTGCCACGATTCAGACCGCGCTGGAATGCTACAACGTAGCTGCTGTCAACACGTTGCCGCCCCGCAGACAGCTTCACTGGAACGAGGTGGTTGAGTATACGTTCCTTTCAGAATTCGACCTCCTCCGTGATACACGACAAGACATCTCTCACCGTCCTTGGGCTACCCCCGCTGGTCGACAAGCAATGGATTTGTACTTCAAGCACTGCCGTGCCGAAGAAGAAATCTCTCGGTTAAATGTTGAGATTCGCCGGCTCGTTACCTACATCAGAGACGAGGAACACTACTTACAAGCATGCAAGGACACCTTGAAAGTACAGCGCCCAGAACTCGCACACCAAATATCCGTGAAGCACAGCATCCGTGGCCGCTTCCATGAAAGTCATCTCCGGACTCTCCGCACTATTTCTCAACTTTCGGGGTTCTTGGGGATGTTGAGCCCAGGCCAGAGCAAGTGTATAGGGCTCGGCGAAAGTGGAAGTGCACCCCTGCCCATCATCCCTAGTTACCTTGGCTGCCCACTGCCCCCACCACGTTTTCCCGGAATAGAATCTATCATGGATGATGAAGATGGCCTGGAAGACGAAGCGGATGCAGATGAGGATGTTGAGGAAGCATCACGCGCTCTTCAAGATGTGTTCATTGCCTGTCATGACGATACTAATTCCATGGAACCTTTTGCCAACTAAAGTTACTTACTCTTTTGCGTACCTTACATAGAAGAAAGTCTGGTTGAAATTGCATGTTTTTTGGTAGACATGTCAAGCTCAACGTGTGGGACAGTGAGCACGAGGGTACTATCGCGCGCCCCGATGTTAACCGATGTCATCCGACCTGCCAACAATCTGGTTGATCGCTCACGTGATGGTGCCAGACATGCCGATAAGCCGAATCGCAATCAGCACCGAGTGATACATTGGCTTTGTGTCTAAGGTAGCTGGATTATTGCAGAGGTATTGCCAGAGGCGGTAGATCTAAAAAAACCCCTCATCTTAGAGCGGCTGACACCGGGTAAAAGCACCTCTAATTAGACGCTTGACGTGGGATTCACAGGTGGGATATCCATGCGCTAAGCGCGCTCTCCGATAGTTGAAGGTTTCCATTGTCCAGTTCACCTTACACGCCCGTGCTTGTACCGCTATCTTGAGAACACCAAAGGACTGCAGAATTAGGGTTAAGGCTACTGGCAGCACCATCTAGTCAGTAGTAAGCAGAATAGACAGAAATCAAACAAACTGACGGAACAGTTGGTGAGAATTCAAGCTTCTGAGGTGCGGATGAACGTGATTTTGGGTGGAGTGACAAAGACGGTAGGTTTCGGCTCTATTGGGTATCGTACCCTGCGCCTGGTCGATGCGATGTTGGATCAACAAGAGTCGCAGGGAACAGAACAGCGGTTGAAGAGATGTGGCAACTCCAATGAGATAAGACGCGACGACTGAATCGGTCACTGAACTCCACCCGAACTGCCCACCACGTTGCCGATTGACAGCAGACTTTCCCAGAGTCTATCCCGGACTCCCAGATAGACTTGCTCCCAGAAAGGCCATTTCACGGACGCCCTCGAATCGGTTTGGTGTTTTCTCATGCACGGCAAGTGACCAGTTTCTGAGGTGTGTATCAACCGTTGTTATCGCTGCATATCTAACTATAATGTTCAAGTGTGGGGAGCCATGTCAGCGAACCTTTGCTTCCGAGAGAGGACTCACCCAGCATCGATCGTCATGCTCGGCTCATCGAGCTCAGCACGCTTGGCGTCTCGAAAGGTTAAACACCACCCTGCAAATACCCGACATACAGGCCAGCATAGCGAGTGCGGTGAGAAGCATCCTATCTCTACAAATACTTGCTGATCACCATGGCATCGGTAGCAACCTAGTCCTGTCAGACTTGACCCACAGTTGGGTCATCCTGCCCACTTTCCCAGCAAAGACTCTGTTATGAATGACCCCCAAGGATCCCTGCAGCCTGAGCCAATCATTCGCGCCTTCAATGACCCCGTGGCGTCATCCTCTCAGGAACCACTTGGCCCTCAGATGTGCAGGTTGCCCGCCAGGTTCGGGACTTGCTTCCCGAGCCTCCCGTATCGATGTACGCACCACCACCACCACCTTCTTCAGTCCGCCGTGTCTTTCTGCATGTTTTCAACACATTCCGTATGCAATTCAACAATTTTCTAATTGCGCGTGAGTATCGTCACCGACCAACCCATGACCCAGACTCTTTCATCCACCCGAACGAATTATTAGCCTCGTCACCCTTCTCGTTGACTCGACAACGAGACATACAAGTCAAACATCCACCACCTTGGCCATGGAAAAATGTGTTGATATGGTGCCTGATGAATTGGACATTGACTGGCAACTGCCAAAAGTCAGTGACTGAAGTGACACAACTGGTACAAGATGTTCTTGAAGCCCCTGACTTCAGGATGGAAGAGCTTGAAGGATTTAATGCACGACTGGAGACTAGGCACTTCGATGCTGCCGAGAACGCGTTGCCCATGGACGATCCCCTTGCCATGGACAAATGGAAACGGACGACCGTGGACATTGTTGTACCAACTAGGGAGAAAAACCTGACAGGAAACGGGAAGAGCTTCACCATCAAGGGATTTTATTACTGCCCTTTACTGGATGTTATCCACACTGTATTTGCTGAACCCTCGTCAAAATGTTTTCATCTAACTCCTTTCAAGAAGGTAGGAGGTTTCCCTCGTCAAAAAGGCAGCATTCATTTCATACATTCCTCGAAGATTTGGAAGTCCCCACTCACAGGGCGGGAACAACAAGTGTACAATGAAGTTTACACGTCAGACGCATGGAACCAAGCTCAGGATGCAATCATGAAGCAAAGAAGAACGGACGAGTGTAAGCTAGAGAGGGTCGTAGCTGGTCTGATGCTGTGGTCGGATTCTACATGATTGGCTCAGTTCGCTCATGTGTCTGCATGGCCGATCTACTTTTTCTTTGGTAACCAGTCCAAGTATGTGTGAAATACTCCAGAGCGAGGAGCTTGTCATCCCATTGCATTCATCCCACCAGTAGGTGTCCATCGAACTGTGCTGCATTATGTACCTGACTCTCACCATCGTAGCTGCCTGAGTCGTTACGCAAGTTCATATCAGTTCTCTCGAACAAAAAGATCAATACCGACTTGCTTACGCACTGCAAACATGAATTTATTCACGCGATCTGGAGGATCCTATTGGATGATGAGTTCGTCGAAGCATATAACAATGGCATAGTTGTCAAGTGTTTCAATGGAGTCACCAGGCGCGTATATCCCCGAATATTCTCTTACTCAGCAGACTACCCTGAAAAGTATGCTGTAAGCCATGGGTTTCCTTCGATATGAATTCCCTAACATAGCGGCCCCTAGGACTCTTCTTGCAAGCATCCAAGACAAAGGCATCTGCCCATGTCCACGCTGTCTGGTTCCAAATTCCAAATTCCATCGTCTTGGATTTTTGAGTGACCTGGCAGCCAGAATGTCGTGCGCTCAAGTACATTTTCGCCAGAAGGTCCTCGATGCTCGATGGGCAATCTATAACCTTGGCAAACCCTTGAAGAGCATTCTGGTGGAGCACTTATTGTTACGGTTTTTCTCTTATCTCATGGTGTATATCTTTTCTGCTTTCGACGTATTGCTCCCTTTGTAATTGGTATGTATCGAGTCTACTGGGAACACTGCCTTTTTCTTGCTAGTCCTATTCGCCCCATGTTCGTTTGTCTTTAACTTGTTTCTTTGTTTCTTTGCTTGTATTATGGACAAACCCCTCCTCGGTCGATTCTCTTACATCGACCTCGTAGTTCTTGATCTTCCCACGTACTCGGTGACACGTTCCCCCTTACCTAAACATTCCGTGACTTTCCATGAAGTTCTCTGATGACGCATCCCCTCAGATATATACTTGACCGTCTGTACTTGTACTTCTTTACACTCGTTCTACGCAATCTAGCGTACTCTTGTGTCCTTTTGTCTGATTGACAAGAGACCCTCGCCCTCAGTAACCTTTGTCCTCGACCATCGTCCTTTATAACCCTTGAATCCTTGTCCTTCATATCTCACTCAGACGTAGAGTCTCTTCGTGAGTACCTCCTGAGGAGTACGAATCTTTCGAGTATTCCTTTGTGTATGCTTCGTGTAACAAAAGAACAAGTGTAACCTTTTGTCCCTCCTACCTAGGAGCAGGACACCCCCACTAGCAAGATTTCCAGTCACTCTAGTCAAGCCGTTCACAAACACTTTGGGTTGTCTGACGAAAACACTTCTGACATTGACATTAATCTCGACCCTTTGACCACAACAACCCCAGGACCAAGTACCCCCCAACAACCTAAAAACCCTCATACCCCAGCCAACCCATTGACGTCAAACCCCTCGACCACCCCAGCTTCCATGTCTCGAGCCACTGAATTGAAAGCAGCTCTCCCCGCTGATTTTTCCGGTGAACCTGCCAACGCCACATGATGGATCAAAGCCATGCGTGCGTACTTCGCTATCAACAAAGATCCATATACCCTCGATTCTCAGAGAATCATGACCACCTTGAACAAGATGAGCCAAGGATGCAGAGTTTCCTTCTCCGAAATGTGGTATGACAAAATGGCCGACGTCACTGCCGACTCTTTGGATCTAACCTTTGACAAATTCACCGAGAACTTTGAATCCACCTTCTTCCCTTTTGATACCAAAGCCACTGCTCGCCACGAACTTTCCAAACTTACCCAGAAATCCTTTCGTCGCCCTGATGGAGTCATCGACGATGACTTTCAGAAATATATCACCGATTTCCAGAACCTCTCCTCCCGCACTGGTATCACCGACAACATTACCCTCATTGACCAGTTCTCCCTTGGACTGGATCAACAACTTGCCACTATGATCCTTTCCATGGCAACTATCCCCACTACAGCTAAGGAATGGATCGAGAAAGCAAAGACGTTCCATGCACAGAAAATGTGTATTCTTGCCCTGAAAGGAGGTAGATCTTTCACTCCCATGCGACCCTCGTCTTCTACCCAAGACCCCAATGCTATGGACATCGATGCCGTCTCGCTTTCTAAGCTTACCCCCCAGGAACGAGCCAAATGTATTCGAGAAGGGCGATGTTTCAGATGTCGCAATACTGGACATAATGCCTCCCAATGTAACAAATCTCACACTTTTACCCCATGACCCTCTCGCCCACAGAACATCCGAACCACTGAAACCACACCTTCCTCCTCGACCACTCTCCCTCCCGCCGAAACCCCCTCACCCCTTGTCGTCTTCGTTAACTCTCTAAAGACCAAGGGAAAGAACGAAGGAGAAATCCTTCAAGTCCTCCAAATGTGCTATGATGAGTCAGAGGCCAACAAGGAGGAAGTTTCTGTAATCAGCGTAGAATAGGATTTTTAAACCGGGAAGTTGCCTCGACGTCTTCTTCCCATTCTATCCATCATGTAATCGTAGCTCCACGAAATGAACGCACCCTTCGATTCCCTGTAAAGCTACCAGTCGGAAAGCAAATCGTCGTCACCACCGCTCTCATTGATTCTGGAGCTACCGGAAACTTCATTGACCTCGGCCTCCTCTCTCATATGAATTACCCTTTGCAACGCCTCCCTGAATTCCTAGAAGCTTATAATGTGGACAGCACTCAGAACAAGAAAGACACTATCCTTTGGCGAGCTCGACCTTTGATCCCTATTGGAAAACGACCCGAATCTATCGAACTAATGGTCCTCTCCCTTGGTCGAAAACAAATCATACTTGGTATGCCTTGACTACGTTCTCGGAACCCCCAGATCAACTGGTCCTCGCACACCATTTCCCTCCCAAACAATATCCCTTCCTCTCCTTCCACTGAGGAACTCCCCCGCTGTTACCTTCTCTGGCTCCTTGATCTGGACGTAGACCATGAAATCTCCTCCCTTTTTACGGAAATATATCCAAATGGGGTTGATGCGTCTCCCAGTAAGTACCTCCCCCAGAAGGGTGAAACCATCAACAAGGTGACGCTATCCACCCAACTTGCCCAAGAAAACAAACTGACCGAAATCTCTCTTCCTTCCTGGATTCACAATTTCGAAGATGTCTTTTTGGAGAAAACTTACGACCAACTTCCTCCTCACCGTTCCTTTGACCATACCATTGAACTAAAAGACTCCTTTATCCCCAAGATTGCCAAGGTATATCCCTTAAATCCGAAGGAACACGATGCTTGCTGATCGTTCATCGATGAACACCTGAAAACTGGTCGAATTATTCCTTCCAAATCCCCTCAAGCCGCACCGTTCTTCTTTGTCCCAAAAAAGGATGGAACTCTTTGCCCTTGCCAGGACTATCGATATTTGAACTCACATACTGTTCGCAATGCATACCCCCTCCCGCTTATCCCTCCTCTTATCGATCGAATGAAGACCTCCACCTGGTTCACTAAATTTGACGTCCACTGGGGGTATAATAACATTCGCATCAAGGAAACCGACCAATGGAAGGTAGCTCTCATTACTCCATTTGGCCTCTTCAAATCTACTGTCATGTTCTTTGGCTTTTGCAACGCTCCCCCCACCTTTCAAGCCTTCATGAATCATGTCTTTTCCGATATGATTGCTGAGGGATGGCTGGAAATTTATATGGATGATCTCGGCATTCATACTAATGGCGATCTTGCTTTACACCATGAGCGAACACGCCGTGTTCTCCTTCGACTCCGGGAACATCAACTTTCTCTCAAACTTTCCAAATGTACCTTCGATACCCCTCGTATCGAATTTCTTGGCATGATTATCGATCAAGGACGAGTTGAAATGGACCCTATCAAAACTGCTGCTATCCATGATTGGCAACCTCCCACCTCTGTCAAAGGCATTCGCTCCTTCCTCGGCTTTGCCAACTTTTATCGGAAGTTCATCCCCAACTTCTTCAATGTTGTCGCTCCTCTAACTCTACTCACCCGCAAGGATCAATCTTGGTTGTGGACTCCCCTCCAACAACATGCCTTTGAATCTCTGAAATCCACCTTTTCCTCTGCTCCTGTTCTCTCCATTCCTGACATCACTCGTCCCTTCTCCATCATGACTGATGCATCTCTCCTGGCCGCTGGTGCTGTCCTTCTCCAGGCAGACACCAATGGAGATCTTCACCCCTGTGCCTATTTCTCTAAGACGTTCGCACCTGCCAAATGTAATTACGATATTTATGATTGTGAACTCCTTGCAGTCATCCTAGCCCTTACTGAATGGCGTCACTATGTTCAAGGGGCTGTACACCCTGTTACTGTCATCACTGATCATAAGAATCTCTCTTACCTCAAAGATCCTCGCAAGCTTTCTCATCGTCAAGCTCGTTGGTCGCTATTCCTGCAGGACTTTGACATCCTTTGGAACATTCTCCCTGGTACCCAAATGGCCCCTGCTGATGCTCTCTCTCGGCGAGATCATCTTGACACCACCATGGACAATGCGAACACTCCTATTCTCCCTGATCCTGCTGTTATTAATGCCTTAGATACTTCTCTTGCGACCCACATCCGAAATTCTTCTTCCTCTGATCCTCTTGTTCTTTGTGCACTTACTAATCTTGCCAATGGTTCTCCATTGTTCCCTCGTTCCTCTCTTTCTGATTGGACCTTTGATAATGGTCATCTCTTTTTCAAAGGCCGTATGTATGTTCCTCCGGCCTCTCGCTCTTCTCTTCTTCATTCCATTCACTCTTCTCCTCTCACTGGCCACTTGGGCCATTTTCAGCTATCTTGAAACGTGATTTCTGGTGGCCCGGGCTTTCTACTTTTGTTTCTCATTTTGTTGCTGGATGTTCCGTTTGTCAACAGAACAAAACCCTTACTCACCCAACCACCCTGCCCCTGGTCCCTATCCCTTGCTCTTCCCACTTGCCTTTCTGTCAACTCTCTGTTGACCTTATCACGGATCTTCCTCTGTCCCAGAGTTATGATTCTTTGATGGTCGTGGTCGACCATGGCCTTACGAAGGGGGTAATTCTTGCCCCTTGTTTCAAGACTGTCGATGCCAAGGGTATTGCTCAACTCTTTTTCAATTTTGTGTTCAAACGATTCGGTCTTCACGACTCTATGATCTCTGACAGAGGTCCTCAATTCACTTCTGCCTTTGCCAGAGAACTTGCCTGCCTCCTCAAATATGATGTTCACCTCTCCACCGCATATCACCCACAAACTGATGGACAAACCGAACGAGCCAATCAAGAGATTGAAACTTATCTTTGCATCTTTTGTGCCAACAACCCACATGACTGGTCATGCTTCCTTACTTCCGCCGAGTTTATCCACAACTCTGTCCCTCATAGCTCCACCAAGACCTCTCCGTTTTCCCTCCTTTATGACTATGAACCTCGTGCTTATCCCTCCTTAGGAAAGACGTTTATCCCCGCTTTGGAAAATTGTTTATCCTCTCTGGAAAACGCCTAAAAGGAAGCCCTCGCTGTACATGAGTCCGCTCGTCGGATCATGACTCTTCACTCCACAAGGAAGTTTTCCCCCTGGAAGGTTGGTAACAAGGTTTGGCTCAAAGCCACTAACCTCTGCCTTGGTTATCCATCCTGAAAACTTTCCCCCAAACGCCACAGACCATTCAAGATCTCTCAGGTCTTATCTCCTCTTACCTACCGACTCCGCCTCCCACCCACATGGAAAATCCATGACGTCTTTCATGCTTCCCTTTTATCTCCCTTTAAACAAACCGAAGCACATGGTCCTTCCTTTCCCTGACCTCCACCGGATCTAATTGACTCCGAAGAAGAATACGAAGTGGATCATATTGTTTCTCACAAAGTAACACGAGGTCGCCACTTGTACCTGACCGCATGGAAGGGATATTCTTCAGCCGAAAACATCTGGGAATCCGAGACTAATCTCCATCATGCCCCTGACATTCTTTTTACTTATAAACGAACTCACAATCTTTCATAGGTCTCTATCCTTTCTTTCTCTCTCCTCTGGGAAGTGGCGTCTCTTTGTGAAGTACCCCCCCAATATATGTTTTATTTTGACTTTGTCTTCTTTGACAATCAATATGTCTTTTCTCTCCTCCTCTGTTGCTTCTTCTTCTTTATCGTCTTCTTTGGCATCTACCTCCCCTCTTCGTTCCAGGCGAGTCTTGCCTACCTTTTTACCCATCTCCGCCGCCCATTTGCTCTACTCCGCCATTCTCGCAAACCCCGTCCTCCTCCGCGCCGTCGAAATCCTCCCCCTTTATGAGGAAGACACAGTAACTCAAGAACTTGTCCGCCTTTTTCATGAAGTCTCTACCACCCAACAATACCATTTTCAATCTGCTCCCAGTGATCTTCCTGCAGAATTTGGTGTCCCACTCCAACTTCATTTGGATGCTCTTCCCCGGCAAGTACTTTCTATCCTCCATCTCTATGGATTCCACCAATATGTTGAGCGATTGGACCCCACTATCATTTATCCAACTTTTCGTCGCATCTATTTTTCCATGAACATGCAAGACTGTGACTCTTACCTCGAACGTTCCCAACTTCCTCCCGTTACCTCTCCTCCTCCCGTCCCCATTCCTCCACCCTCTTCATTGTTATCTGAACGACTGTCCTCTCCCCCTCCTCCTTCGCCTACCTCCGCCACTACCACAATCATCGGAGTTGAGGACATCATTTCGGATGAGGAAGACCGCCGCTGCATTGAAACTGAGGCGTTATACCGATACCTGCCCGACGGCACTCGTGTCCTTTCCACCCCTACTCGCAGCTCCCCTTTTCATTACTACCGACGCCCTGCCTCCACCCTCACTGAATGTTTTCGGTGTTATCGTCTGGGTCATTATCGAGAGGACTGTCCCGACTATACTTGCCCCAGCTGCCACATCTCTGCACCGGGACATCCTCAGTCGACTTGCCGTAGAACCCAATGCGACTTTTGTCATCGCTGGGGACATGGACAGTGCTTCTGCCCAGAATGGCTTTGTGGAGTTTGTAATACCCATGGACACGTGGTGGATGATTGTCCAATCACAATGTTATCTCTGGGACAGGCTTCTGTCATTTTCAACTCCTCTCTTCAACCTCCTCCCAACTCTTCCTAGGGGAATCTTAATCAAACTAGGAGTTCAATTGTACAACGGGGGTAATGTTACGGTTTTTCTCTTATCTCATGGTGTATATCTTTTCTGCTTTCGATGTATCGCTCCTTTTGTACTTGGTATGTATCGAGTCTACTGGGAACACTGCCTTTTTCTTGCTAGTCCTATTTGCCCCATGTTCATTTGTCTTTAACTTGTTTCTTTGTTTCTTTTCTTGTATTACGGACAAACCCCTCCTCGGTCAATTCTCTTACATCGACCTCGTAGTTCTTGATCTTTCCACATACTTGGTGACATGTTCCCCCTTACCTAAACATTCCGTGACTTTCTGTTACGATCGGTATATTCCCGTACCCCTATGTTTGTTGGACTTAACGTTTTCTACGCTAACAACAGACAATCTTACCTTTATCTTATCTTGATTCTTATTCGCCCTTATCTCGTGCGTCATAGTCGTCTCACCTCCCTTCACTCCGTTTCACGCATGAGACTTCTCATCTTCCCCGTTTCACATTATGTTTCATCTCCGTCTCTTCTTATGTTTCACCATTTCACAGAAGCGTTTGATCACACTTCTATTCCATTCCTTGATACACGCGTTTCACTTGTGTTACGCTTCTCTTTCATTCTGCCACACTGCGTGTTGGCCTCATGTGTTTCACTTCCGTTCTACCCTATGCCCTTTCCCCTTTTGTTCCCGGATCATTAGATACGGTCACAACATGTACATACCTCTAGTAGGTACTTAAGGCTCGATGCCAGCGCCAGAGAACTCCAGTCTAGTTCTCTTGGTGTTTTCCCCTAAAGCACTATA
>JBBPRB010000805.1:0-12463 GCA_038092815.1 Hortiboletus rubellus | reverse complement strand
TGTGACTCATTATGACTCATTGTGACTCAGGCTGTGCAGGTCACATGATCATTTTGCCAGTCTAGGGGCAGTGCTTTGGTTAGTCCTCATTTGACTCACTTTGACTCATATTGACTCATGCTGTGCAAGGTCACATGATCTGAGTCAGGTGATTCGCAACTGAGGTCACATGCTCCATTTGCTTCTCTGACACTTGGCTAAGTACTTAAGGGTAAAAGAGATATTAAGAAAATGGTTGGCTATGTACTAGTAGGTAGTAATAAAAGTATGTTGGGAGAAAACATTTTGTTTCTCTGCAACCTGTGAATGAACAAATAAGGGAAAATAGGGGTACATACTAGACACTATGGTCTATATGTCCCTCAATTAGCTAAGCATTTGGACCGTGGGAATAAGGTGAAAACTCGAATCTCGGGTCAAATGTCTAGCATCATATATACAATAACTAAGTATTCGCATCCAAACACTTTGGTGCAGGTCAGCGGCCTCCATAATGATGCGACCATCAGATCAACATGTCCAGTGGAATTTGACTGGGACAATGTGGAGTATGTGATTATGATACCTGAGGTTTTGCATAGCTGAAAGGTGAAATAACCCAACGCAGACATGGGGATAACATTTGGAATTGGCACCCTGAATACCTTAGAATGGCAAACTTGTGGCCGCAATTAGTCTACAAGGATGGGAAGTATGACCCAGCCCACCCCACTGAAGGTTTATTTCAAGGCAGCTTACTTGTGAAGGTGATTTCTTTTCTTCTTTTTTTAGGCTTCAAACTTTTATTCGTGTGTACTAGGCATTCTAGTTAATGTTCACCTCCCCAAGCTCTGTCACTGACAAGAATGTCCCGAACCCCCAGCCTAAAAAGTGGCATTATGCAGAAAGATGCACTTGTACCAATGTGGCTGGTCTCCTCCGGATGAAGAAAGTGGAACCACGAACTATTGCATATGTAGCAGTGCAGGTGAGTGCTTCATCGATGATCTTGTAGGTCAGCGAGTTGTCCCAATTTCTACAGATTCGATTTGTGCTCTTGAGCTGCAGGTCCTGGAGGCTCATGGATGGCATATTCAATCATGCTCTATTCTATGAGAACATTGTGAATTGGTTCAAAGTCACAGAAGACACGGAGGATCAGGTGTTTGTGGATCGCTTATTGCTGTGGTGGAATAGGTAAGTGGTCATTCAACATGTCTGACCACACATCTGACATATGATGATTGTCTCCAGACAAAATTTTCAGCCAGGAAGCTGTCCTTATTGATGCTCCTCAGAGAACTGACAAGTTGTTGGTGGTGGTGTTGTTCAAAAGGTGCCACATTGTCAACACTGCGGTGTGCGTGGATGGCAATACAGCAGTGCACACTGTCTTCTTTCTAGATAAGATCAGTAAAAACGCTGAGAAAACGCTTACCAGACAACCAATCTTATCTCCATGGATAGTAAACCTGAAGCAAGGTGAAGAAAGTACTAGAAATAAGTATCAATCTCGTAGAAAGGGGTTGACTATCAGGCATGTGGTTTGTTCATCAATTGTCAATGAGGTTGAGGGTGATTGGGGATTCAGTAACACGTTGAGGGTCTGGGTTTCTGTTGGGGTGGTGTATGAAATGTACTATAATTAGTTGGGGAATGATCTAGACAACTCTCGGGTTGCTAGAAGGGTACTCTGTAGCAACTAGGGTTACTTCCCTAAGATGCACTTTTAATGGGCTTCCAATTGGCTCCTATTGATTAGGAATGCTCAATTGGGTAGGTAGCGTAAATACGCTTCACTCTTGCTACTGATTCATACATGTTTTTTAGTCACACAGAACAGTCCTTCCTAAACTGATTCTATTATGCACTAAGGAGTTGGCAATCAATGAACTATTAGGTCTCCCTACTAGCTGGGGATCTATTCCCTTTAGTTGCCCGCTCTGGGGCTTTCTTCCTAAAGGTGTCCTAATTGTCCCTATCCTAAGGGATGCAGTATACTCCTAACTTGGGTCTAAGTAGTTCTATTTATAGCATGGGAATTCCTCTACACAGCCTCTCTGTTTGTTTGTAGAGGGGTGCACTTGTGAGCACTTGTTGGTTGAGATTTACTCAAGTAGGAACCTTTTTCCTAAAAGAGGGAACCTTCCAAATGGGGCTGAATTGTGCTCCTTATATAGTAGTTTACATGTGGCTGTGCTACCTTCGGTTTCGAGGTGGCTGTGCCAAAATATGACTCATTATGACTCATGCTGTGCACAGTCACATGATCTGAGTCAGGTGATTTACAACTAAGGTCACATGCTCCATTTGCTTCTCTGACACTTGGCTAAGTACTTAAGGGTAAAAGAGATATTAAGAAAATGAGTAGCTAGGTAGTTGTAGGTAGTAATACAAGTATGTTGGGAGAAATCATTTTATTCCTCCACAACCTGTGAATGAACAAATAAGGAAAAATAGAGGTATATACTAGACACCATGGTCTATATGTCCCTCAATTAGCTAAGCATTTGGACCGTGGGAATAAGGTGAAAATTCAAATCTCGGGTCAAATGTTTAACATCACATATACAATAACTGAGTATCTGCATCCAAACACTTTGATGCAGGTCAACGCGGATGACAGTACAGCAAGACAGGCAACTGACAACACAGTAGCATGCATGGGCTAGTGGGACTACCAACTTGGTGGTGGTGTGGACATGGCTGAGATACAGCAGTGCGCACAACCGACCACACGGTGACATGCATTGGCTACAAGATCTTTATCATAATAAAATTTTTGATTTGTCTGTTCTCTCAGAAATGTGCAATTGCTCTACATCCATAATTGTGTGTGAGGCTACCAGAATCACTCAATATTGTCCATCTGGGCCACCCCAGTAAACAATATATTTCATGACAAGCAAACAAAAACTTGCGGTGTTGGTCAACATAAGTATTACAGTGATTTGCTGAGAAATGGTAGAATCACTATTCTTTTGTGCGGCACATGTAATTAAGTGATTTCATGGGAGGCGAGATATTACTTGTGGCCATGGCAATGGTAGTAGCAGAATTAAATTTCTGTGTGAAACTGCAATAATTGGCAGCTGCTATCACAATTATGTATATTGCCAAAGAGGCCTAGCCTTATAAATCATTATATTCAAAATGGTTATGGGTCTTATCTATTGTGCTGACAAACATTGCCCAGAAATAGAAGTTTGTTACCATTGCTGCATATGTATCGGGTCGATACATATTGTCCAAGTGGGCTACCTTTATAAGGCTTATATGCCCTTATGCAAAATATACTTCTTGCAGAGTATGTAAGAGGGATATAATGGGTATATCAGAAAAGTGTGATTCTCGTGATGTGGGACAGTAAAAATAAATACCAAGTTGGCACTGAAGCTGGAATTGAAGAACAAAGCAGACAGTGTCCTGATGAAATGTTTGAACACAGTCTCAAGTGCATTGAATTCCCCGTTGTAAGGCGGGAACCTGTGAATCCGAATAAACAGGAGGGAGCTGCTGCTTGGACTTTGCACAAGAAGGTGTCTCTGAGGGAAGGATCTGTAGATAGCGATAGATAGTTGTTTGAGAAGAAGTCGTGAGCATGAGATAGGAGAGGATCATTGAGAGAGAATATTGTAATTCCCTGCCTAGCTCGATGGACGATAGTTTGCTAAAGGGTATCAAGCAGGGGCGAAAGTTGCGACATGGTACTAGATAGATGGAGGGAAGGGGAGGATGATATTAAATCATTGTACACACCCAACCCTTTATACTCGGAGACAACTGTCAGGATTCAGATCAGAAGGCTTCAGCAACTGAAACTACTGGAAAGTTGCACCAACAACTAAACGGTATTCATTTGTCAGTGGCGTTGTAAAGACAGAAGTCCCGTACAATGAGGTGAAACGCTGCCCGATTCTGTTCATTTCGCAATCAAGTGATCACATGGTCAAACTGTGCCGTGCACGATCATTGACATTGACGCTGTGCTACACGTCCAATTGCCAACATCACATGGAATAGTGTAGCTTTATATGGTCCTGTAGTTATTCCCAACCTCAGATGAACTGGCATGTAATAACATTATGCTGGATGCAAACAGATACCCCTGTAGAGTCACCTGTGAAATGTCGTGCTGTCGTAACAATTACAATGTACCAGTCCTATAAGCCTGCAAAAGTGTTTGTGTAACATTGTCATCGACTCCCAATCTTCTGCAATGTTTTATTCTCATCACAATTGAAAATCATATAGTATACATATCTGTAACCAGAATATTTGAATAACAGTAATTCGTCATATAACTTTTGGTCTCACCTCAGTGTGTTTTGGCAATTGGCATAGGGTCCAATGTTGGTAGTGAAGAGATTGCTAGTCTCTCTGGGTGCAGAGGCAACAGCAGAAGGGTAAACCCAGTGAGGGAGAGTACTCACTTGCTGTAGTGCACTTGCAAACAAATTGCTAGAAGTTATTCACTATCATGATATGAAATAAAGAACTTAGATTTTGGGCTCTGAAGGAGCCAGGTTTATATACAGTACAGGAATGTTTGTATGTATTGTAGAAATATCCATAAAGAATCAGAGGCTGTGTAATGCACAGCAGTGCACAGCAATAGTTAGCCAATGGCAAAAGGTGCGCAAGGTATGGCGCAATATGCCAAGAGAATGGTACAATATATCACCATAATAATATAATACATATGATGTTATCTAAAGATAAGAATAAGTATGATGTCACTAATTCTAGAACAATGATGTCATGGATCTAGAATGAAGTAGTAATCATGAAGAGCGACCCAGACAGCATAAGAATAATTCCTAAATATTTCAATACTCCACCTTGCTATTCATGATGGAAGAGATGAATATGGTGTAAGGGAAAGTTTCTTCCTATTCTCCTCGAAGCATTGCCATGTCAGATTCTTTGTAAAGATATCTGCAACTTGTTCATCAGTGGGAATATAAAAGAGTTTGATCTTCCCATCTGTAACACATTCTCAGATATAGTGTTCCAGAATTTCTATGTGTTTTGAATGACCTTCTTGTGTAGTGTTTGCAGCAAGAAACATGGCACTTTAATTGTCACAGAGTAGTAGAATGGTTCAAGGATTGAACTTCAATTTGGAGAGAAGTATCTGAATCCAGGAAAGCTGTTTAGCCGCTTCTGTTATTCCAACATATTCTGCTTCTGTTGATAACAAGGTTATTTTCCGTTGTCGTTTGGAAAGCCAAAAGACTATTCCATTGCCAATGAACATCGCATATTCAGAGGTAGATCAATGAGTTTCATGATCTCCAGCCCAATCTGTATCAGAATATGCCATTATGCCAGATCGAGTAGATTCATCATATGTAATGCAGAGATCTTTGGTATCAATGAGGTATCACACTATATAGAGTGCTTTTTACAAGTGTTCATCTGATGGATTTGTAGAGAACCGTGACATTTTAATAATAGCATAGGCAATGTTTGGGCAAGTTCTGAGCATGATATACAGTAGTGATCCAATCACTGACTGATAGCGACTACAGAGTTGAGAGGAGGTTTCTGTGACAAGAGGAGCAGGATTGTACCCAAATGGAAGAGGAATATGAGCTACTTTCACATTGGCAAGTTTGAACCGATTGATGACCTTCTTGGTGTAAGCGACTTGGTCAAGCTTTAGAGTTCATTTAGAACGGTTGTGAGTAATATGCATGCCAAGATATTCAGTAGCAGCTCCAAGATCACAACTTTCCCATTTTTCATGCTCTTCATCATGAGATAGGAGCGGTTGGAGCCCATAAAAAGAGCATTGTCAACATAAATGATGAGTATAATAATGTCCTGATCATGAAAATGAACATAAACACCAGGATCTCCATGTATCCTAACAAATCCCATATCTAGCAAGGATTTGTGAAGTGCCTTGTTCCATTGTAGGGCAGCTTGTTTCAAGCCATAGATTGCCCTTAGCAAGTGACAAACTTTTTTCTCCATGCTGGTGACCTGCAGCAAAGTGTTTGGATGCAGATACTTAGTTATTGTATAATGCCACCATGTTGTCAGTCGCCTGTCTTGCTGTACTGTCATCCGCGTTGACCTGCATCAAAGTGTTTGGATGCGGATACTCAGTTATTGTATATGTGATGCTAAACATTTGACCCGAGGTTTGAGTTTTCACCTTATTCCCACGGTCCAAATGCTTAGCTAATTGAGGGACATATAGACCATAGTGTCTAGTATACACCTCTATTTTTCCTTATTTGTTCATTCACAGGTTGTGGAGAAATAAAATGATTTCTCCCAACATACTTTTATTACTATCTACAACTACATAACTGCTCATTTTCTTAATATCTCTTTTACCCTTCTGTACTTAGCCAAGTGTCAGAGAAGCAAATGGAGCATGTGGCCTCAGTTGCGAATCACCTGACTCAGATCATGTGACTGTGCACAGCATGAGTCATAATGAGTCATATTGAGTCAAAGTGAGTCAAATAAGGACCAAGCAAAGAACTGCCCCTAGACTGGCAAAGTGATCATGTGACCTGCACAGCCCGAGTCATAATGAGTCATAATGAGTCACAATGAGTCAGCATGAGTCATTGCCAAGCCAAAGGCTATTTTTAGCAATTGCTAGTCATTTTCTGACAGGTTAAGTCAAAGTGAGTTAGTATGAGTCAGTATGAGTCATATCTTGGCACAGCCACCTCGGAACCGAAGGTAGCACAGCCACATGTAAATTACTATATAAGGAGCGCGATTCAGCCCTATTTGGAAGGTTCCCTCTTTTAGGAAAAAGGTTCCTACTTGAGTAAATCTCAACCAACAAGTGCTCACAAGTGCACCCCTCTACAAACAAACAGAAAGGCTGTGTAGAGGAATTCCCACGCTATAAATAGAACTACTTAGACCCAAGTTAGAAGTATACTGCATCCCTTAGGATAGGGACAATTAGGACACCTTTAGGGAGGAAAACCCCAGAGTGGGCAATTAAAGAAAATAGATCCCCAGCTAGTAGGGAGACCTAATAGTTCATTAGTATCCTGGCAAAGGGTCAAGCAGAGCATTTGAAGCTGATTGCCAACTCCTTAGTGCATAATAGAATCAGTTTAGGAAAGACTATTCTGTGTGACTAAGAGACATGTGTGAATCAGTAGCAAGAGTGAAGCGTATTTAAGCTACCTACCCAATTGAACATTCCTAATTGATAGGAGCTAATTGGAAGCCCATTGAGAGCGTATCCTAGGGAAGTAACCCTAGTCGCTACAAGAGTATTCCCTTCCTAGCAACTCAAGAAGTTGTCTAAACCATTCCCCAATTAACTATAGTACATTTCATACACCACTCCAACAGAAACCCAGACCCTCAATGTGTTACTGAACCCCAATCACCCTCAACCTCATTGACAATTGACAAACATGCCTAATAGTCAACCCCTTTCTACGAGATTGATACTTGTTTCTAGTACCAACTCGACCAAGGAAGAGTACTCTCTTCACCTCACTTCAGGTTTACTATCCATGGAGATAAGATTTAGTTGTCTGGTAAGCGCTTTCTTAGTGTTTCTATTGATCTTATCTAGAAAGAAGACATCGTGTACAACAACCCTTTAATGGAATGAAGTAAAAATGGTCTAGAGCGGTCTGGATGGAAGTAAGTGCTGCTGGTGATCAGCTGTACAAATAGGGAAACGGAATGAAGTAGGATTGATGTATGAAAACAAATAGAACTAATTACATCATGTTAGTCATGGACCAGCTGTGCCCGGGTTGGGACGGATGATTGGAAACAATGAATGGAAAGGCAGAAACGTACCTATGAAGGTTGGGTCCACTCAGATGGACATGGGGTAGGACAGGAATATCACTGGACAGGTTGGATGATCCAGAGGGCACTGGAAAAGGGGAAAAACACTGTATATGGATATAGAGAGCCTCCAGCTCCTACAATGCATGTTTAGCGCCTTTACGAAAGCTTTGTACTAACCAGTGACACCAGTGGGAGAATAAAGGGTATGCAGCACATCCCATAAGTCCTTTGCGAGAGAAGGATTTACAACATTTCCATGGCCACATAGTTTTCTTTTATAAGATGCTGCATATCTGCATGAATGAAAATGCTGATCAATGCTTGAGCTTGTTGATTGTTTGAAATCCAAGTTGCCTGAGCATCTGCCCCTACTTGTAAGGCATAGGTAGATGTTCTGTCAACAACACTTCACCATGTTGCCATGGTAAGGAGGTTGTGGACCTGACAAGACCAGATGGAATAATTGGAACTACTTGCAAGGACTGCAGTGCGAGCCTGAATGGTAGAGTTGATAGTAAAAGACATAATGAATCTGCTTTAGAAGATAAAAAGGTTGATGATGAAAATCTGCATGAAATTCTGATTAGCATGTGTAGCAGGAAAGATATGAATGGGAACTGGAGGAGGTGGAACAAGAAGGTCTGTGACAAAGTCGACATCTTCTTGAGTGTCATCATCATCATCTGATTCGTCATCATCATCATCCTTGATATCTCCATCATCATTATCATCAGCTGTAGGAATGAATCCTTGATGTTCAGCTAGATGTTGTAGTAAAGGTATCTGTTCTCTCCGAGCTTGTATACATTCCGGAATGTATTCATCAGAATGTACAAGCTTCTCAACAAATCAAAATCAGTATGCATGAAGAAGTGAGGATTAGACATAGAAGAATATTGTCTATTTCTAGCCCGAAAACTGCTTCTTAAGCGATTGTGAGAATGATAAGGAGAAATACAGTCCTTTATACCATATATAGCAAGATAAAGATGAGATCCTGTCCAAAATTTAAAATGTGTGGGGGTACTCCGAATGAATCTGGACTTGTCGAGATTCACGTATTGACCTCCTAACTGAACTGGCAATGGCCATACGTCAACTGGGAATTTGAGCAGCTCGTTGATGTGGACGAGGCAGTACTCTTTGTGCCAGTTGTTCTTCTTCTTCGGGAGCACGTCGTCGATGGAGGATACGTTCTCTTCTATAAGGATCAGGGACATCACAACCAAGCTCTAGAAGAACATCCATATAGTTAGTGTCAAGTTGAATCATGATGTTAAACCAGGGATTCTTCCTCTTCCAAATCCGTCGCCACCTAGCGTCAATCAACTCATTCCAAATGCGCTGCATAGGAATGTCAGAATTATTGGGATATCTGACAAAGGAGTGGAGGCAGTTAAACTCGTGATGCATATAGTGGTGCTGACTGTCTTCCAGATAACATCTCCTTTTGAGTTGATAAATTCTTTGGGGTGCTTGTAAATCCCCTGAAGAAGGTCGTAGTCCAAGACTTCATTGGGTTTCAAACCCTCATAGAATTCGATGAAATATTTGTTAAACACGTGACGATCATATTAAACAATCTTGAAGCCTTGGTTGTGGACGGGATAAGCCGGTGTGGAATGGTACTTCTCCACTGGGAGAGTGTATCCAAGCCCTTCATAAAATGACGCAATAGGTTCATTCCAGTACATGAGTCCTTCCTTGAAAATAATATCCTGTTCTAGGATGTACCAGACAGGTCCTTCTTTGACAATAACCTGAGGTAAAAGATCTCCATGATAGAGAGTTGGAATCTGAATGACCTGAGAGAGATGAGAGGTGATATCTAAAGGGTTTCGGTGTAACTGAACATCAATGCGAACAAGAGGTACTTCGGGTCTAATCAACAGATCAGGAATGTTCTGGTAGGTTACCAGATTGTTTGTATTGGAATCCCTATAAGAGATGCTCTGATGTTTCTGTATCCTCGTAGGAGAAGGGACATCCTTCGGAAACATAACGAGGCGGTGGTTCAGTGTCAGATCTCTCTGGAGAGGGTACAGGGCTTGTTTGAGGTCTATTATCTCGCCTGGTTCCTGAATCTCACCTAGGATGAAGACCATATCGTTTGGGTTGGGACTCTCAATATGATTGGACTGATTCTGGTTGGAGACGTGCAAGTCTCTGGAAATTTCATTTGTTCTCTGGATAGAGATGTCAACGTTGGTGTTGATTGAGAGATCCTCCAAATCAAGTGGTGATACTGAAGTAAGACCATGGAAGACGGCGGTTGGTGCTTCAGTCAAACCAGTATTCGGTATCGGAGAATAAATTTGATCAGGTGAGGTCAAAGGAGAAGACTTGTTCCTCAGAGGAAACTGGACTGGGAGAATGGGATGAGGGTGGACTAAGGAAGAAGATCCAGAGGTCATCATAGGCACGGGTGCCACAAAGAGGTGCAGTAGAGGATTCTGCAGGAGGAGGAGGTACAGGTAGTGGTGGAAGATCAGTCCACAGAGAATGTAAGAATTGTGGATGAAGGTGAGAAGCTGGAGAGTCAATGAAAGGGAGAGAAGTCGGAGGAGGAGCACAAGGAGGAGGAGGATGACATGGATGACAGATGGTACCAAGCGAAGGAGGAAACTCTGCCAGTCTACGATGATTTGTGCAATTCAAATGAATGCAATGGTCACCACACAAGATAGGACAAGAGTCCTTATCGAAGTCGATGTGACACTTCCACGTACAATGGTGGGTAGAAGGATTACTGAGGACTTGACTAATCTAAGTAGGAATGATAAAGTTCCCATGTATAGTCAGATTAGCATTCGTCCAAGTCATTATGACATGGGTAAAAAGAAGGTAAAGCTCTGCTAGTATTAGCAGGCCAGGGTTGCCCCAGATCTGTTGGACCTGACCCATAAACTCAAACATCATGCTCATCATTGTAAGAATGATATAGAACAAACCAAGAGCAAGTGCATCGTACATTGCAAGGTGGGGTAACGACATCAGAAGACAATTATTGTGCCTAGATGGGGCTCATAACCTAAAGAGATTGCTAGCCTCTCTGGGTGCAGAGGCAACAGCAGAAGGGTAAACCCAGTGAGGGAGAGTACTCACTTGCTATAGTGCACTTGCAAACAAGTTGCTAGAAGTTATTCACTATCGTGATACAAAGTAAAGAACTTAGATTATGAGCTTTGAAAAAGTCAGGTTTATGTATATACAGTACAGGAATGTTTGTATGTATTGTGGAAATATCCATAAAGAATAAGAGGCTGTGTAATGCATAGTAGTGCACAGCAATAGTTAGCCAATGGCAAAAGGTGTGCAAGGTATGGCGCAATATGCCAAGAGAATGGTGCAACATGTCACCATAATGATATAATATGACGTCACCTAAAGACAAGAATAAGTATGACATCACCGATTCTAAAACAATGATGTCATGGGTCTAGAATGAATTAGTAATCATGAAGAGTGACCCAGATAGCATAAGGATAATTCCTAAGTATTTCAATAGGTAGAAGTTAGGCACTCAGATTCCGATGTTAGCACTTGGCACATCTAGCCCAGGCAGTATTGAAATATTTAGGATTTGTCCTTATCCTATCTGGATCGCTTTTCATGATTACTAATTCATTCTAGACCCATGACATCATTGTTCTAGACCAGTGATGTCATATTTATTCTTATCTTTTGATGACGTCATATTATATCATTATGGTGATATATCACACCATTTTCTTGGCATATTGTGCCATACCCTGCACACCTTTTGCCATTGGCTACTTGATGCTGCATACTACTGTACATTACACAGCCTCTTATTCTTTATGGATATTTCCACAATATGTACAGACATTCCTATACTGTATTTAAATTCGGCTCCTTCAGAGCCCACAAGCTAAGTTCTTTACTTCATATCATGATAGTGAATAACTTCCAGCAACTTGTTTGCAAGTGCACTACAGCAAGTGAGTACTCTCCCTCACTGGGTTTACCCTTCTGCTGTTGCCTCTGCACCCAGAGAGACTAGCAATGTCTTTAGGTTATGAGCCCCACCTAGGCACAATGATTGTCCTTTGATGTCATTACCCTACCTTGTGATGTATGATGCACTTGCTCTTGGTTTGTTCTACATCGTTCTTATGATGATGAGCATGATGTTTGGGTTTATGGGTCAGGTCCAACGAATCTGGGGCAACCCTGGCCTGCTAATCATAGCAGAGCTATATCTTCTTTTTACCTGTGTTACTATAGCATAGACGAATGCTAACCTGACCATACGTAGGAGCCTTACCATTCCTACTCAGATTAGTCAAGCCCCCAGTAATCCTCCTATCCACCGTTGCACGTGGAAGTGTCACATCGACTTCAATAAGAACTCCTATCCTATCTTGTGCAGTGACCGTTGCATTCATCCGAAAAATCATTATAGATCAGCAGAGTTTCCTCCTCCACCCGGTACCATCTACAGTGAGGTGCAAAACCGTTGCAATGTCTAACCCCAAACCGGGGCGCGAAGCGCCCCGCAATCACTTGTGGGAATTTCACTTTGCTTTGGTGGGAACGAATAAAGTACAAACCCTTAGCTACAACTTTGTCCCCAGGGTCATGTGATTTCACTTACATACTGCAAAGATACATCCATTTCAAAACACCAATACCATTGCAACAGTTTTGCACCTTTTGCTTTCCA
>JBBPRB010000804.1:0-12464 GCA_038092815.1 Hortiboletus rubellus | reverse complement strand
CCGGTCGCACCAGGGCTGCTGATCGGTCCAGGGGTCGTACTGTGCAAACTATGAAGCTCGCGTTGAATGGCTGCGAGTTGCTGACGGAGGAAGTATTCCTTCTGTTGGCGAGAAAGCGACTCGTCGACAGCGGTGGCAATCTTCTTCGAGACCTCGGAGATAGACTGCTGTTTAATAAAGAGCCCAGTCGCACGGCGAAGACGGTCCTCGACTTCGGTCGCTGCGAGAAAATCTATCTCACGACGTCGGGGTCGGTGAACATTGCCACGTTGCATTGCTGCAAGAGAGAATGGACACAAAGGATCTGAACTCACCGAGTTTGTCAGCGTATTGCCCAGAGATGGCTGCGACGAGGACGTCGGCCATCCATGCGGCGCGCTGGTCGGATATTTCCTCGACCATGGAAGCGACCTTGAGCCACTCGTCCTTCCTCTGAGCATGGACGGAATCCCCTGCGAGCCGGTCGAGCAACCTGAGTGCGGCGTCTTTGAACGCCTCAACGGTCTCGTGAGCGGGTAAGGTATCGGCTGGGGGGTAGGCGACCGCATATTGTGGAAGAGAATCGAAGGCAGAGGAGTCCAAGTGGAGAGGCTGTAGAAGGCGAATGCGGGTCAAGCCATGGAGATAAAGTAGGTAGTGGGGGCTGTGAGGAGGGGAAGCCACAGTGCGGGCGCGAACAAGACGGACGACGCGGGCAGCAACTCCGTGCGTGGGTGTTGGAGCATTGGCCGTGACGGGTGGCAACGCGTCCACGTCGGGCTCGAGGGGCCCTGGGACCGGGATGGCTGCGAGGACTGGCTGGCCGGTGTCGAAGTCACCGAGAGTGGCGAGCAAATTGTCTGCAAGTGGCCCCGAGATTGGGATTGTGAGCCTGGCGGTAGGGAGGAGGATGAGGGGGTGGGGGAGGGGGAGGACTCGCAGGCGGTGAGCTGATGGCATCACAAGTTGAAGGCGGCAGAATGCAAACGCATGAGAGCAGTGTAATTCACATTCACATTCGTTCGCTCGAACGCGTCCCGGTCCGATTCTCACACGGGTCAGTGAATAATTTTTGTACTATTTTTCGCGTCTTTTTCAGAGTTCTACCTATTTTTACCCTTAAACCTCGTCTTCACCGCGTCCGCTTGGACAGATCGCTGTAACGTGTAGCAGGTGACCACCAGCGGGATAAGAAGCCAGGGTGTGACGTACCCAAAGGCAGCGTCAATGCAAGATTTGACCTCCTTGTAGCTCACAACCAGACAGCTTTGTTCGTCCCGAGAGACCAGCATAATGCGTTCGTCTGTCCCAGTGTCGAGCTATTACAAAAATGACTCATGTATTCCATCACGTCGATCCACTTCGTACTCACCTTGTTCAGGCAAGCGAGAACGTGAGACAAATCGACGACGGGGTTTCCGTTCTCGTCCACTTGGTGGAACACGTAGTCACGGAACAGCTTGATGATATACCTGTCTCCCGTTTCAGACCAACGTGGTTCACGGGCAAATCTAGCAGTTTGACTGAGCAACCCGTCGAGCCATCAACAGCAAAAAGCACGCACTCTGGCCGCTCGTTGATGAAACCGAATTTGCACAGCAAACGAACCAGACGACCGTTCTCAAGCTCACTGGCGAGTTCGCTCTCGAGCCTGTCAGTCCCACTGTGACCGGGGGAAAGGTCAACGCGCGGTTCCCAGCAAGTGACTTGGGTGCCCACATTTTGGCCCCATCCATCTCACGAAGCAACCGATTCTTTCCGATCATTTCCATGGCCTGCGCGATACTCTGGACCCACGGAGGGATCCGCAATTAACATCTTGGTCCTGAGAAGGCAACCCGCTTACTTTGTGTGGACCAGGTTTGGAGACGAGGTACAACGCCAACGTCTTGACATCCACAGAGTATATCCTTTCCATCACATCCAACGCTTTGGGCGGCGTATTCATCGCCGCAAGGCTGCCACAACACAAAGCGATAACGAGTCGCCCGAACATGACTAAATCCTCCTGTTGAACAAGAGCGACATCTTGCTGTGTGTCATACATTAGCACGTCAACGATACCGCATGAACTGATCCGTATCCTGACGGGATATGAGCGACAGACAGTTGACGGCGTGAAAACAATCAAAACATACCGATTTTTTCCTGTCAGCAGAATCTTTGTTGGGTCGACCATGCAAACTGCCAACCCTGCCTCGTGAGTCGCCTGTATCGCACTCGCAATTTGAATAATGTATGACCAAAGCGTAGCCTCGGGAATGACAACATTTGTTGTTCCTCCGAATCTACCCGATGGGAATGCAGACTGCTTGGGGCGCATGTGAAGATCAAATAGCGTTTGCGAGTTGGGATGGTAGTCATACGATACGACAAGAGCTATGAATTGGGCGGCTATCAAAACTGTAGACATGCAGATGGGACAAATCACAGACAATTGTCATTGAAGGCGCGCGTTGTGAACGCTTCCCGTACCCTAACGATATTGGGGTGTTGGACTCGGGACCAGGCTTCAATCGCGCCAAATGCAACCTGGTGCATGAGTCTGAAATCTACATGGGTCAGTTCGGTGTGATTATCCCCTTTTCCAAAGACAACACACTCTCAACTCGCCGCAATGCGTAAGCGACTCCATCATTAACATTCACCGCGCGGTATACCGTTGAGAACCAGCTGAAGAATTTCCGCCGGTCAGAGGGCGTCTGTTCAAGTGGAACGAGCGATCGATAGCCCTGGAGCTCGTCAGGGAGGTTATAAGGTGGGGACGGGATGGAATGAGCGGCTTCTGAACGCTTTTGGAGCTCTTCACGAACGTCGTCGGACATGAAGTGCGACGGAATGAACGTGTCGGGAATCGGCCGAGTGTAGAGATGATAATCGAGCTAGAACGAAATATCAGCAAACGTAACCGTCGCTGTCCGAAGACAAGTCTGCGACTGACAGGTTGCCGTACGAAGGGTGGTTGAACGGGCTGATAAAAGCTACTCATAGACGTGGTAGGGTCATCGAAATCGGCCTGGTTCGTCCATGGATGATTAAGAGATTAAGCCTGAGAAGCATGGGGCAGAAGCGAGAAACCGACATCTGATAAGTACGTAGGTGGGTACTCCACCTGTTGATATTCATCTTGCTCGTCGGGTGACTGACTAGGAACATTAGTCAATTGGTGTTGTGTATATAAGTCGTATTCATCATGATCCGAGTAGTAAGGAGAGGGAGAGGTGCTGTTCACACGTTCAGAGCAAGGAAAGTGATAGACGACACCGAGCTCACGAGGGAGTGAATGAATGTGATGTGGACGGGGATGCAGCCGCAACGGGGCTAAAACTGGTCTTGGGTACAAATACGGGAGCATTGACTGCCTGGGCACTCAATGTGGCGGGTGCTGGCGAGTCGGGGTGTGCTCTGGAAGCAGTGGGCATGCGTCAGACACGTTTAGAGACGGCGTGGCTCACGCATTTGTGGGGCTATCTGACTAGATGGCATGTTAGCGTGAAAATTGGGGAGCCGAACTTCATACCGGAGGGTGATGATAAATACAGCCTTTATCTTGGAACCTACACGAGCTAGGCAGGCGGATCAGTGAATGACGAATAGACACGGGACAGGGTAATACCCATAAATGAGTATATTCCTGCACTGGCGCTGGGGAGATTCTGTTGGAAGAGGTTTGGATGAGACGGGATGAGGAGGGAATGTACATACCCCTCTTGGGCAGAGGTTTTGGATCGTCTGATTGTTCCGCTGGATTAACGATCCTGACAGCCGAGTTGGATGACTGAGGCCTTGCAAAATATGCCATCAAATTTCCAGAGACCAGCCTACGAACTACCACCCATCATTTCATTCATTTGCGATTAGTCATCATCGGTAGATCCCGCGGTCAACCTAATTTAGAAAGTGAGCCCCTGTCTAATCATCACAGCCTGTCAATTGCTGTACCGATACCATTACTAGTGTCAACCAGTATGCAGACCACAAGGAATGGATGTGATGTTCAACGGCCGCGATGGCATTCGAGGCGGGGTTGGTGTACGACGTCGTGCGAGATGGGTATGGACAGGCGGAGACGGAGGATGCAGCAGAGGTAGATACAAGATGAACAAAAATTCACCAACGCCCGCTTTGCCATTGGTCTATTGTTATCTCTCATATATACCCTGTTGTCACTTGTAGCTTCCCGTGTCCCCGACATTTCGACCGAATGGAACGCCCGATGTAATAACAACACAGGTGTTGGGGGCCAAACGATCGGTCCCTACTGTTCTACCTGGTACCTTTCCCATCCGACCTCGCCAAGCTTGTCTACCTTGCCCAACACCTCTTTTTCGAGTGCTTGGAGGTATTCTTCTATCGCTGTAAAGAGATGCGTCATACCTGCGCCGAGAATGCGGACGGCAAGTAGGCCGGCGTTCATGCCCCCATTGATGGCGACCGTCGCCACCGGTATACCACGCTGTGCAGTAATTACGAAAGAGCAAATCATTGTGAACACACTGACCAGAAGAGAAAGAAAGAAGGCGACCTACCGGCATCTGCACGATACTATGCAAAGAGTCTACCCCATGCAACGCGCCACCCCTGACAGGGACACCCACTACCGGAATGCTGGCCATCGCTGCTACCATACCCAGAAGATGCGCCGGCGACGATGACCCGGAGCCCGCGTGCTCGTGTACCACGCGCATATGAGACCCACCTGTCCGGCGTACGGTGCGCAAGAGACGATCGTGAACTCGTATGGGATGTGAGAGTGGTCGAGGATGCGCGCAGCAGGAAAGAGTGTGGGAAGGTCCGAGTCGGAGCCCATGATGACGCCTACTCTCGGGTGTGCACTTGGGTGGAGTATGTGTATCGATCTCTGCCTGGGTGCTGGGGATAGGGAGGGCAGACAGGAGGGGGCGGAGGCGCGAGCAGGTCTGCATCAATGTCTGCGACGAGAGTGACGCGTTCCATTTTTCGGCCCAGCCAGCACCCGGATTTATCATACAGGTGGATCGTGCAACCAGGAATGGTGAGCGCGGTGGTGGTAAAGGCTTGGATGGTCCATGGAGGTTAAATGTTGAGTGTCACAGCGGAGGGGACTTTGAGGGCGGTGCTTCCGAGGGGCAGCCCAAGAATTGCGCGTATTGGGTGGTGCAGCAGGCTGCGATGGCTTAGTGCCCCGAGTTATGAGGACGGGAGTCGATTTCGTTGATGTATATTGTGCCCGAGGTGATGGTGAGCGGGTGCGCGTCCGAGGGACAATGAATATTGACCATCTATCATGAGGAACATCTCGACGCTAAAGGCGCCAGCACCAGGAGTGTTTGAATGACAGATTCAGCGACACGCTATGCACAGGAAGCGACTTGCTCGCAGAACATTCTACAGATGCCAGGACAGGCTATAGAGTAGATTCCTTGTAGAAAAAGACAGACGTACGGTATTGCAGAACATCCAGTACCGAATAATTTAATCTACCTCATCCCTGCGTGGCGTCGGAGCAGCTTTGAGGACCGCGTCCCTTCTCTTTTTCAGTGCGTTCGCGTACGCCATACAAACCCATTTAATATACCCAACATGTTTGATCCTCCCGTGCTCAACTAACCTTGCGTGGAGCAACTCGACATCACTGAATCCAATGACTGGGGGTACACGATCGTCCTTTGGGGTAATAGCTGACGTGAGCCGAACCAACGGCCGCGCGGTCGATGGTTCCGAGGACGCGGGGTTTGTGAGCACTGTGCGAGTGGAAAGGATAGGAGGTTTGGCGAAAAGTTGAACGGTCGTAGGTTTCGAAAGAGATTTGATGGGCATCACGATCGAAGATGCGTCGAGTGCCGGCTGGGAGTCGGTTGGCTGCAGCACTGCGTTTGGCGGGTATCGAGAAACGAAGGATCGCAGCAATGCTAGAGCGCCGTCGATGTCGCCAGACCTGCGAAACGTGGAGTCAAGCGTCGGATGTTGATGTTTTGGTGGTATGGCTTACAGTATAAGCACTCTTCGCATGGCGGTATGCGCCTTCTCGACCAATCTTGCAAACGATCCGACATTTCCTTTACCATCTCGGAGACCCTCTGCCTCTGTTGCTTCCCAGCACCCCCAGATGCTTTCAGCCCATCGAGCCGCGATATGTCGGTCTTCCGCGCGCGCTATCGCACACCTCTCGAGCGCGTTGACGTAGGAGTATTCGTCGGGGTACAATGCTTGTCCATCGGGTGAATCGTCGAAGAGGGATTTAAAAGCTTCCCACGATGCCTCTATGCTGGCATGTCTGTAGAATACAGACAGATACGCATTTAAGAGAGCAGGTGTCATCTTCACGTGCGCAAATCTGCCTACAGGCAGGCCACCTTGGAGCGAATGACCTGCCTTCTCTAGGGACAGAGATCTGTCCTGAAGAATCCAGTTGAAAAGTGCTCGCGTTTCTGCGATGACATCAGAGGATGTCTGTGGCGGAAGACGGGAAAATGGGGGCGTATTCTCCACGTTCTCCACCGGAACACCTGGAAAGATGTCGCCCTCCCGTGTGTGTTCGGTGGACACGCGGGAGAGTGGTTCGCTGTGGCTCGACATTTCTTCTTCCCGGGATTCGTTAGTGGACACATCCCCGTTTGACACCGCGCTACAGTCGACCAGTCGAGTCGTCTCTCTTCTAAATGGCGGCTTATATGATGCGTAAGTGTGAAAAATGTGTGTCATCAGCTCCGCATCCACCATCGAGTCTTTGCGAGACACGCCATCGTCGCTGCCCCGCACGGCTTCAACAAGTATCCATCTGGCTTTTTTGAGGTCGCCAGCACGTTTGCAACCTTCCAGTAGAGCGCACCATAAGCCTCTCCCGTCCATGCCAGTTATCGAATACTGGTCGCTCATCTCCCTCGCAAGTCTCATGCCCTCTCCCAGCCACTCTGGCCCAGCTCGACCGCATACTCTAATGATGGCCTCGTAAGCACCTTTTGTCGGTTTGATTTCATTCTCCTGCATCTCCATCCAGAGATCCAAGGCCCGCTCAGGCTCCGGTCGAGAGAACGACTCGCAAGCGCGGATCATCAGAGAATACAGGTGGGCATCTGGAACACGGTGGGCGACGTAACGCATGTGGGCGAAAAGGTCCCAGGCCTGCGCTTGTGCTGCGGCACGCCCAAGCCAAGGGTCGGACGAATTCGGGCATGTCTGGACGTTGAGGAGGGCGGAGATGACCCTGGTGTAGGATTTAATGGGGGCGAAATGGCCACTGGCTTCGTAGCGGTGCAAGACCGCGAGTGCGCCTGTTGGGAACTGTTGGGTGTAACGTGAATTGGAACGAGCGGGGAGCGAGTCATGGGCAATGTAGGCCTTGATATGCAGATCCTGCTGGTGTTCGGTCGGGGGCGCTGAGAATGTGGTGATGAATGCAGCGACTTCAGAAAAGAACAGAGACGTACCAGACACCATACGAGATACGAGTAACTCGAAATCCTGGATGTTCCCCTGGTTGGCATATTCCGCAAGTAATGTATCGACATTTTGGCTGGGAGCCCCGAGTCTTGCCGTCTGAGATGAGGAAGAACAGTCTATCCGCGTCAGTGGAGAGCGTGCGACCGCCTGGTGCATTCGTCGCGGTGCATGGGGAAGTCGACGTCGGGAGAGAGTTTGTACCAAATTTGAAAGCCTTGACGAGGGCTTGAGCGTCATAGACATGATCAAAGCTTGACTCCGTGGGAATAACATACCAACTTGTCGCGTTACTAAGCGCAGGAACGAGTGCGCTTATCTAGGGACTATCCTGGTTGTCTGGACTCTGGACGGGTGGTTACCGCAGGAATGAGCACAAGGAATTGCGTGGCAAGAAATCTATTATAATACTAGACGCGACCCAGAAACTACGGTACACCTGCATCGCCAATCTTTTTACATTGGTCCCATCATGTAAACTGCGAGACAGCACCGCTCCTTGGAAATCCTACACCGGGTCTAAGCTCGAGGATCCGTCGATGAACGCCAATGCTGCGCCATTGCTTCAAACTTGAGCTTCAGCGTCCTTCTTGGCAGCATATACCAAGAGGTCGCAAACACGCCTAGAGTAGCCCCATTCGTTGTCGTACCACGCGATCAATTTGACAAAGGAATCGTTCAACATGATACCGCCAGTTGCGTCGAAGATGGAGCTAGCGGGATGGCCGACAAAGTCCGTGGAGACCACGGCATCTTCTGTGTAAGCAATGATACCCTTGAGCTCTTCGGACTCGGAAGCGTCTTTCAAAGCAATCTTGATCTGCTCATAGGTGGTGGGTTTCGCGAGGCGAACAACCAAGTCCACAACGGAAACATCAAGGGTAGGAACGCGGAAGGCAAGACCGCTAGAGTGGAACGCAGTAAATAGCAATTCGGACAGATTTACCAAATGGGTTTTCTACTCACGTCAGCTTGCCATTGAGGGTGGGAATGACCTTGCCAACAGCCTTGGCGGCACCTGTGCTGGAAGGAATGATGTTGTTATTGACGGCACGTCCACCACGCCAGTCCTTGGCAGATGGGCCGTCGACAGTCTTTTGGGTGGCCGTGGTAGCATGAATGGTGCTCATGAGACCTTCGACGATGCCAAATTTGTCGTTGACGACCTTGGCAAGAGGGGCAAGGCAGTTGGTGGTACAGGAGGCGTTGGAGATGACAGTGTACTTGGGGTCATATGCATCAAGGTTGACACCACATACGAACATCGGTGCATCTGCGGAAGGTGCAGAGATGATGACCTTCTTTGCACCACCTTTCAAGTGAGCAGCGGCCCTAAGGGGGGACATGATTCATGATCAGACCAGACTCGACGATGAAATCACACACTTTTCGGTGGTGGTGAAAACACCCTGATATAGAATTGAGTCAGAATCAGCATCATCTCCCAGGTGTGCCATGACTGCCTACCGTGGATTCGACAATGTAATCGGCACCGACGCTACCCCATTTGATATTTGCAGGGTCACGTTCAGCAAAGACGGTGATGGCTTTTCCTTTGATGTAGAGTTTTCCCTCCTTGGCGGAAACGTCGCCTTCAAAGCGGCGGTGGACCGAGTCGTATTTGAACATGTAGACCTGACAGAGCTCAGCTGCGTGACCCACCAAGGATCGAGGTAACCCACCATGTAGTCAAGGTCGATGAAAGGGCTATGAGGAACGGTGTTAGCTGAAGAGTCTGTTATGGGTTGGAAAGATTGCCTACTCGTTGATGGCAACGATGTTGATCTCTGGGTTCTCCAGAGCATTACGCGCGACGATACGACCGATACGGCCTGGAAGTTGGTCAGACACACTTGCTTCCGCTATCCTACGAGTAGCCTACCGAATCTGTAATAAGAACGAGTCGCACACGGAGTAAGATCAGCTCGTTGGCCTGAACGGCAAGGGGACATACCCGTTGATTCCGACGTTGACCTGAAAAGGCCCGTTAGTGATGGTCACATCATTTCTGAGTGAGGACACTCACCATTGTGTTTTCTGGGGGATGAGGTGGAGGAAGAGATGGGGAGGGAAAAAAATGACGATGATGCTATATATGCGTCAGCGATATCTAATCCGCTCGGAGTTGGAACATCAATCCAGCCCGACCTGTGCCGCACGGTCCTCCGCCATCCAATCAACGTATTGCTCACAGGACAAGTCAAGTTACCATCATCGCCCGCCGCATCCGCGCACACGTGTGCTCGCCGTATCGTAATTACATGCAGAGTTTCTCACCCAGCTAGTTGACGCTCCACCCACCGTTAGCGGTCGGGTTCCTTCTCCCCCAGGCCAATGGTACTGTATTCGCCCTTTCGAAATCCGCACTCTTCAGGGCCCTCGTTGACACGCAGGGACCCGGTCGCCACCATTCTACCGAACCCATCTTGCTCAGCGCTGTGCTTAGGACTCTGCCTTCGGCTTTCGGTCATATTCACTGATACGGCCGATTCTGCTTTTAAAATTTCTCCCTTTGGAGGCTATCCGTCTGTCAACAGACAACCACATGGGCACCCGATCATTGTCTACTCACAACACTTCAGTGCTACCCGAGCTCAATACTATGGGGTTGGGCTTCGAGATGGCATCCACGATAGATTAGCAAGTAGCAGATCGAACACTCGAGTATCACTGAGAAACTATGGAATCAAGGAACACGATAAATGAAAAGATAGTGGCGCTGGCATGTACAAACTCTGATCAGGAACTTAGATATCGATCTCAGGGTCTGTGTGCACCACGTTCAGCCGAAGGGTGATCTAACTATTCTAGCGCAGCTACCGACTCACATTGAGATGGCAGCATGGGATTGATCTCTGGTACGTTACTGTCAGCAGTATGTACTAATCCGCCACGGCCACAATATAGTTGAAAGACCATCCTGTGTTCCGCTCTTCAGTCAGGTTGGAGGTTTATCAATATTATTACTAACGACGACCAACTCTCGACGAGATACAACCGAGTAATCATTAGTGCTGTCGCCACCAGACTGGAATGGAAATTCTTGTTTGTCGGTTATGTTGAAACCCGGACTAAAGGAGACTTGCAGTCGTATGCTCGCTGTTTGGAGGTTGGCGACGTAGGGACGAGGGGAAAGACAGGGATTCCAAGACACCAGTTGGATGGTTCACTATCTCCCTCAACGGTGGTCTGGGTGGGTTGCTCACCTCGTCATGAAGGATTTGCTGATTAACGTTCGGTCAAAGGAGCAATGAGGAATGAAGAATCAGGAATGTTACATGGACGAGCGGTAGCCTGCCTTGTCTGAGACAGCAGTGATTGTGTAGTAGTTATTGCATTCACCATCATGGATATCAAGCGTCCTGAGGCTCGACTGCTGACAACTTCTTTCCCGTTGCTTGCCATGTCACGAATGCCCTCCGAAACTGGTCGCACGCTATGAAGAAGGAGATTGTTGAGAAGACGATAACCAATATGTTAAGTTTGCTGTGGCTCCGGTCTATGATACTAGAAATGGCCATGGCGACAGCAGAGCTGAGTATTGTCATGAGTATTGGTCGGTCTTCCAGAATAGCTAGCGTCATACATCAAGAATAATATCCCGACCAAGCCTAGTGATGAATGCATTAGTGACGGTCAAGACAACGGGAGGTCAGGTGGACTCACAGTATCTGGAGATCGAAAAGGAAGACGGATCCGTTCATCGTCATTGATGCACTTTACAAGAAAACTATCATCTACTCACTGTATCGGTGGGAGCGTGGGTTTCAGTGGGACAAGGCGGCAGCAGTTTAGTCGAACACTGGCACGAGCGCCTTTAAAAAAGCCCAAGTGGGGTCGAAGCTACGACACCAGAATCAAATTCTTTTGGGTGAGACGTGATAGAGGCCGATAATACTAGCGATGACGAGCATGAATGGGGCAACACATGTAGTTCCCGACAAGAATCGCCCAAGTCATACCCTACGTTAGCATCAGAGAATGCTGCCTCATTGGAGGTGCACAAACCAGGAGGTCTCGAGAGAAGAACCATTACCTCGCAAGGTCTCTTTCTGGTCAGGCCCAGGGCCACCACGCTTTCGGCGTGAATGGGAAGTTGGGCGAAAGTGGCGTTTGGACTCTCGACCTGATCTCGTGTGATCATCTGGAGTGCAGTTCGGATATCCAGTGGTTAGCCGCGGGCAACTGTGCCAGTCAGATAAACGTATTTTGAACCCGTAGAGAAATGTATCCCTCGCGAAACCCAGGTTCTTGGCGGGCTATCACAAAAATTGTGAAGGGAGTACGCTGACAGGCTAGCCAACCGTCTAGTTGCCCAGTGTGTAGGGGCAATATTCCTATGTGAGGAAGTGCTTAGTCATCACTCAATAGATTTACGTGCGGCCACGTCTTCAGTGTACTACAACTTATTGGCCGGTGGTGTCGATGCTTGTTGTGTTTTTGTGTTCCCCAGCCTGGTGAACATCTCTTCTTCATAATTATGCCAAGTCTGTGCCTACGCAGAGCCTTGTGCCTCTTCGTCCTCCTCACTGGTTTTCTTGAATCCTCCTTTGGAGCCTTATTGGCCATCGACTATGGCTCGGACTGGATCAAAGCTTCTCTGATGAAGCCCGGTTTGCCCTTTGACGTTCTTTTGAACAAGGACTCTAAGAGAAAGATACAGTCGTCCGTCGCATGGAAAAGAGACGACCGACTATTCGGATCTGATGCCGCTAACCTGGTACGTGTCCCGTCCACTTCCCGAATTCCCGAACATGCACTGACTCAAGCTCTTTTAAGGCTTCGCGCTTTCCTTCAGACTCATTCACGTCGCTTAAACTCCTTCAAGGCGTGCCTTACGGTTCAAAGAGCGTCTCCTACTTCACTCAAATTTCTACCTCTGACATCGTCGAGTCCGGACGGTCAACTGTAGGATTCAAGCAAAGCGATGGTACCGAATGGAGTACAGAGGAACTAATCGCCATGCAGCTTGCCTATGTGAAGCACCTCGCGGAGGGCCTTGCTGGAGAACCTGCCCATGACCTCGTCCTCACCGTTCCACCTCACTACACGCAGTTCGAGCGTGA
>JBBPRB010000803.1:0-12489 GCA_038092815.1 Hortiboletus rubellus | reverse complement strand
CTTGGGGGGATAGTAGACCTTGATGAGGCCATTGTCCTCGATCGCGAAGCACTCGCCCTCCGCCCACAAGGGCACCCAAATCGGTCCATGTCTTTGAACAACCTTGCAATCCGTCTCTCCGCTCGGTACAAGCAACTTGGGGGAATGCAGGACCTCGATGAGTCCATTGCTCTCGATCGAGAAGCACTCGACCTTCGCCCACAAGGACACCCAGACCGGTCAACGTCTTTGAACAATCTTGCAGTTCGTCTGTCTGCTCGGTACAACCAGCTTGGGGGAATGCAGGACATCGACGACGCCATCATCCTCGATCGAGAAGCACTCGACCTTCGCCCTCAAGGACACCCAGATAGGTCAACGTCATTGAACAACCTTGCCGTTAGGTTGTCCGCTCGGTACAAGCAGCTGAGAGCAATGAAAGACCTTGACGAGGCCATTATCCTCAGCCGAGAAGCGCTCCACCTTTGCTCACAAGGGCATTCTCTTCGGTCTGATTCGTTGAATAACCTTGCATGCCACCTCTGTGATCGGTTCACGCATTTGGGGGAGTTGAAGGATAAAGAGGAGGTGTTCAGCCTCTACTCCCAACTTGCAGATATACCTCAAATCGTTTCTTCCGCCGATTTGTCTGCCGCTAGAATATGGATCCGTATGGCTCACCATTTCCAGCATCCTACCATACTTCTCGCATATACCACCTCTCTTCGATTACTTACTCAGCATCTGGCCACTCTCCCAACATTACCCCAACATCTTTCCATCCTCAGGACACTCACATCGTCACTCGCAGTGGATGCATTCTCTACCTGTATCCATGAACTGGCTCTTCCACATGCAGTCGAGCTCCTCGAACAGGGCCGGTGTGTCTTTTGGAGTCAGCTTACCCACCTTCGCTCCCCGCTCGATGATGTCGTGATGTCTGGCCCTGCAGGAAAGGTTCTGGCAGACGAGTTCGCGCGGGTCTCCTTGCTCATTCGCAATGCCCTCAATTCACCTGGTCCAGACCAGCATGAGCGCTTGTGCCATCTAAACTTTGAAATGCACGGGGTTGTAACCCATGTTCGCGAGCTACCCGGCCTCTCCCGTTTCCTTCTTCCCTCACTCTTCCCCAATCTCCAACGTGCGGCCTGTGGGGGACCGGTCATCATCGTCAATGCGAGCGAGCATAGCTGTGACGCACTCATCGTCGTACTTGATCGCAACCCTGTCCATATTCCATTACAGATCACGCAGGAAGGTGTTCGGGACCTGTCAATGGAGCTTCATATCTTGACTGTGCGCGCAAGAAGGGCTGACGTGATGAGAGAGCTCGCAGCTTTCTTACGCAAACTTTGGGATCAGATCGTTTCGCCCATTGTTGATTTCCTCCAGACTATCCATCCATCTCGGTCGCGCATCTGGTGGTGTCCCACCGCCGAGTTCTCCGTCCTTCCTTTGCACGCTGCTGGTCCCTTCAGGAAGGGTCAACGGAACCTTGTTGATATCTACATCTCGTCTTATACCCCAACCCTAACTGCCCTCATTCGTGCTAGACGGCGCGATCCATCAAAATCTGCGACTCGACGGAAACGTTTCATCGCCATCGGCCAAGCCAAAGCGGCTGGCGAGAATGAACTGAATTCGGTCGGCGCGGAACTGGACACCGTCAGTCAGCGCGTCGACGGCCTTGCTACATTCACGCGCATAGAAGCAGAGGAATCCTGCATCTCCAGGGTCGTGGAAGAGCTCGGCAAGAATGATTGGGTGCACCTTGCGTGTCATGGTCTCCCAAACCCGAGGAAGCCATTCGAGTCCGCATTCGCTTTGCGCGATGGACACTTTACGATCGAACATATTATCGGATGCGAGCTGAAGGATCCAGAATTTGCATATCTCTCTGCGTGTCATACGACTGTCGGAGACGAAGAGAGTCCGGACGAGGCGATCCATCTCGCGTCGGCGGTGCAGTTCGCTGGGTTCCGTTCTGTGATTGGGACGATGTGGGCGGTGGACGATGGTGAGACAAACAAGATCACGTCGACTTTCTACAGATGTATGGTGGACGAGTCTGGTCATCTTGATCATACCCGTGCAGCGTTCGCGCTGAACAAGACGATGAAATCTGTGGATGTACCGTTCGATCAACGAATTCTTTATATCCATCTTGGTGCCTAGTTCCAACACATCTTTGTCTGTTCTCTTGTTTTACAGTCAAACTCATACTTGTTGTGTCCCACGCTTTCAAATATACTATCCATTGTTTTGAGGGCCGTGTGAGGCCTGAGTATGTACGACATGAAGTCCCCGCACCTGTAACATGCACTCGTCTACTCGCGATTATGGAGATAACCTCAGTGCTGCATTTGGGTCCCTGGTCGTCATGTTCACAAGACGTTTCCATCACCCGAGAACTTGAATATGTTTGCACGGTATGTGACTGAGAGGTCCCTTTGATCGTTTGTGGTGGTCAACAACAGGTCCCCGTCTTAGGGACGGTGTGGTCGCCACCTTGACCTGACACGAAATAGCCTGAGGCTCGAAACAGCTCTCACCTGGACGGCGTGATGGTCCAGTCCATACCTTACCCTTCTTGACCAGCGCTTCCATATCTTTCCAAGTTTCTCTCGGATCCCTTGACTCATCGACGTCACGACTCCCATTGGGACGTGTCGGGAACACCGGGTAGCATACTTGACCATGAAGCGATAAGGGGCGTCACTATACGGATGGTAACATAGAGCAATCCGTCCCGACATTAGCGAGCGCCTGATCGAGGCACTCCACTCGTGTATGGTTGGTGATCTACGGCGCCAAGTTGGCATAGTCCAAAACTTGCACAACCAAGATTCAATTCGTTAGATACGTACTGTATATGTTTCCTCTTGGAACGCCAGATGGTTTCAAGCCATGACCGACTTCCTTCTCGTTGCCGTACGCCCTGTACCATGAGGATCCATCAGTTAGGCAGATAGCATCCTAGGAGCCATTTGTAACCCACCAAACGCAGTTAGGGTGTCGATACCCGGCTCGGAGTGCCGTTGCAATAGCGTGCGCAACCTCGGTAGGTTCGGATTGCCACTGGGCCCCCTACGAATTCAAGACATTCAGAACGCAATTCTCCTCGTCGCGCTGACGGAGACCCACAGCTGTAATAGGCTGCCCGTTGTTCGGCTTGATAAGATGGCGGGACATGAGTGGCGAATGCCCGAATGCCACCTAAGGCTCCAGCCGAGTACATACGGGAATGGGATGATGCATGTAAGTCTACACGCCACGAGGTTTTCTAGTCCTGATTAACGCTTTTCACCTCGTTTCAAGATGCTGGGCATCATTCGGATTCTCAGGATGAGATCTGAAATGTACGATGGGCAGCTCACTAGAGAGATTCGCCCAGACAAGGATCTCTCCCGGCGGCATGAGGTAGGTGTGAGCATATGAGTTGAGACCCGAGGAGGTGGTCATAGTCACGGCTCCGCCACGCCCATGATTTTTGGGGTAAAACTTTGTATGTCGGCGTAGCGCCTCCATCCTCGTAGGTAGGATCGGTGTTGGGCATGTTCCTGTTGACGTAGATGCCCGAGGTGAAGCTGCCGGTGAGGGCGACGGTACCGTCAGCGAGTGCTTCCGTGCCCGCGTACCAGCGCACGGCTTGCATGGAAAACACAGCAGGGCTGTCGAACCATTGACACTCTGGAAGAGCCAGTTGTTGCACGGATTGAGTAATCGGATAGCTTTTCTGCCATCATATTCACCGTAGACGGCGTCGTAGGTTGGGGAAGACGGTGGCCCGGATCCCATCCGGGAGACGAGTCGAGGTTCCATATACGGAACAAGGAAACAGGCACGGGCGCAGCCACAATTTCCTTTTCTGCCTTGTTGTTTGCTCAACCACCGTTCACTGCGCCAGCTACCTCGATCTCCTGGAATTTTCGAGCCTCGCATGGTTCAGGGCGTGCAGTTTCCACACCTCATACGAACTGCGAGGCGTTCCAGTCTGCCCTCGCAGCTCACTCCACCGCAGGATCGCCTTCCGTCTGAATAACTCTTCTGCGCATTCTACCCCTTCTCCACAATCACCTGTAGTTCCCTCTCGTGGAGTTTTTCGAAAGTTCCCCTTGACAAGGCAATCGGCCACGATTTAGTGCCTTCGGATCGTGGGATCTCACCCCGCTTTCGTATGACACTCGGCTTCTGTCGTCGAGTGTTCCGAGCTCCTGCTAGCATATACACGGGCCTCACTGCACCTAGAACGATGGATGACGTCTCTGATAGCGTACACATAGCGAGTATGAACAAGTCCAAGGGAAAAAAAAAGATACACCAGAACTATGCACCAAGATGAATATAGAGAATCTGTTGATCGAATGGCACATGTACAGATTTCATCGTCTTGTTCAGCGCGAACGCTGCTCGGGTATGATCAAGACGCCCAGATTCGTCCACCATATGTTTATAGAATGTCGACGTGATCTTGTTCGTCTCACCATCATCCACCGCCCACATCGTCCCAATCACAGAACGGAACCCAGCAAACTGCATCGCTGATGCGAGATGGATGGCCTCGTCCGGACTTTCCTCATCTCCGACAGTCGTATGACACGCAGAAAGATACACAAACTCCGGATTCTTCAAATCGCACCCGATGATGCGTTGGATCGTAAAACGTCCGTCGTGCAAAGCAAAGGCAGACTCGAACGGTTTCTTTGGATTAGGGAGACCATGACAGGCCATGTGCACCCAATCGTTCTTGCCGAGCTCTTCGACGACCCTGGAAATACAAGATTCCTTTCCATCTATACGCGTGAATGTAGCGAGGCCGTCGACGAGCTGGCCAATGTTGTCCAGTTCTGCGCCAACCGAAACCAGTTCACTCTCACCCGTTGCTTTGGCCTGGCCGATGGCAATGAAGCGCTTCTGTGGAGCTAAAGACTGTGGAGTTAAAGAACTCGACAGACTGCGTTGTCTAGCACGAACAAGGGCTCCCAGGCTGGGGATGTATGATGAGACGCATATATCAAGGAGGATCCTTTGACTCTTCCTAAAAGGGCCACCAGCGTGCAAGGGAAGGACGGAGAACTTGAATCGCTTCTGTCGAGTTGCAGAACTCGATGGAACGCGCCGTCTAGCACGAATAAGGGCCGTGAGGGTTGGGGTGTAGGACGAAATGTAGATATTAGGGAGGTTTCTTTGATCCTTTCTAAAAGGACCAGCAGCGTGCAAGGGAAGGATGGAGAACTCAGCGGTAGGGCACCACCAGATGCGTGACCCAGGTGGATAGATAGTTTGGAGGAAATCGACGATGGGCGAAACGATCTGATCCCATAGCTTGCGTAAGAAACTTGCCAACTCTCTCGTCACGTCGATCCTTGTTGCGCGCTCAGTCAATTTACGGAGCTCCGTTGACATGTCCCGAACACCTTCCTGAGTGACTTGCAATGGAACATGCACAGGGTCGCGATCAAGTAAGACGATGAGCGCGTCACAACTATACTTGCTTGCATTGACGATGATCACCGGACCCCCACTGGCCGCATGTTGGAGATCAGAGAAAAGCGGGGGAAGAAGGAAGCGGGAGAGATCAGGCAGCGCGCGAACATTCGTTACAATCTTTTGCATTGCAATATTGAGGTGGCACACACGCTCGTGCTGATTTGGACCAGGTGAATTGAGGGCATTGCGAATGAGCAAGGCGACCCGCGTGTAATCGTCCGCCAGTGACTTTCCTCCCGGGCCAGATATGATGAGATCATCAAGCGGGGAATGGAGACGGGTGAGCTGGGTCCAAAAGACACTGCGGCCCTGTTCGAGGAACTCAACTGCACGGGTAGGGGCACGTTCATGAAGACAGGCCGAGAATGCGTCCATTGCGAGCGACGATGCGAGGTTCTTCAGGGTGGTGAGATGCTGAGGCAATGATGGGAGAGTGGCCAGATGTTCAGTGAGTAGTCGAAGAGAGGTTTCATATGCGAGAAGGATGCTAGGATGCTGGAAATTGTGAGCCACACGGATCCAATTTCTAGTGGCGGAGAAATCGGCCAAAGAAACGATGTGGGAGACAAGTGCGAGTTGAGTGTAGAGACTGAACACCTCCTCTTTATCCCTCAACTGCCCCAGGTGTATGAACCGGTCACGGAGGTGGCGTGCAAGGTTATTCAACGTGCCAGCTCGAAGAGTGTGCCCTTGTGGGCGAAGGTCGAGCGCTTCTCGGCCGAGGACAATGGCATCGTCGAGGTCCTTAATTGCTCCCAGCTGGTTGTACCGAGCAAAGAGACGAGCTGCAAGGTTGTTCAGGGACGCCGAGCGATCAGGGTGTCCTTTTGGGCGAAGGTCGAGCGCTCCTCGATCAAGGACAATGGCCTCGTCAAGGTCCTCCCTCCTCCTGAGCTGCTGGTACCGAGTGAAGAGACGAACTGCAAGATTGTTGAGAGACATTGATCGATCAGGGTGTCCTTGTGGGCAAAGGTTGAGAGCTTCTCGATCGAGGACCACAGCCTCATCAAGGTCTTCCATTCTCCCGAGCTGCTCGTACCGAGTGGAGAGACGAAGTGCAAGGTTGATCAAAGACATTGACCGAAGTGGGTGTCCTTGTGGGCGGAGGTCGAGCGCTTCTCGGCAGAGGATGAGGGCCTCATCAAGGTCCTCCCTTCCTCTGAGCTGCTCGTACCGAATGGATAGATGAACTGCAAGGTTGTTCAAAGACCATGCCCGATCAGGGTGTCCTTGTGGGCGAAGGTCGAGTGCTTCTCGATCGAGGACAATGGCCTCGTCGAGGCTCTCCATTCCCCCAAGCTCCTCGTACCGAGTGAAGAGACGACCTGCAAGGTTGTTCAAACACGTTGACCGATCTGGGTGCCCTAGTGTGCGAAGACCAAGTGCCTCTCGATCGAGGACAATGCTCTCGTTGAGGTCCTCCATCTGCCCGAGCTGCTTGAACCGGTTGTAGAGACCATTTGCAAGCAACGTCGAAGCCCCTGACCGCCCAGGGTGTCCTTGAGGGAAAAGGTTGAGTGCTTCTCGGCCGAGGATGATGGCCTCTTCAAAGTCACTCGTCCCTCCAAATTTCTCGTAGCGATGATGGAGATGAAGTGTAAGGCAGATAAGAGAGTATGGTCGCTTGGGGTGGCCAGGTGGGCAAAGCTGCAGTGCTTCACGATCAAGGGCGATCGCCTCCTCAATGTAACTCCTCCCCCCTCCTTCCCTAAACGCGGAGGCGAGAGATTCTGCCCGTGAATGCAACTGCTCAACTGGTAGGCACATCATTACAATGCTCTGCGCGACAGGAAGACACAAGTACCTCTTGAATTCATACTGGCCAGCATACTGGCTAGCCAAGCTCGATTCAACACGATGGCTTGGGAAACGGCTGGTACTGTGTGGTGTGCTGGCGCAGGGCAAGGGCTAGCACCGAGAAGGCAACGATGTGGCATTCTTAAACAACACGTGCACAAGTGTGTTCCGCGCAGAGAGTGTGGGGTTTAGCCGGCAAGCGCCGGTTTCACCTCGTGAGAGAACGATGGTCGTGTTGGCACCCGCGCTGTTTCCGGACGTGCCCTTGTACGATGTCAAGGAGACGGTCAAGTTGAAGTAGGGCTCGCCGTAGCTGAGCGTCTGCGGGACGCCGGTGACTTGCGGACGGACACTCGACAAAAAGTAAGGTGGGCAAGATCTCGGCGGTGTAGGTTGTCGGATAGGGCGCGGTGAGCTCGACGTCGAGGTTGGGATTCGATCCTGCGATCGGCACGGACGCGTCAGGTAATAAGATCGCGGTCGAGTGGTACATGCGCGCAATACTGCTCGAGCCAAGACACGCGTTGGACCAGCGCGAACCCTTTGGCACGTTAGGATTGTAGATGGCAGGGGTGCCGACGGGGCCGACGCGAGGGACTGGAAAAGGGCATCTGATCGAGTGAAGGAACGTAAAGCGTCTGTTGGCGAACCCAGTATATGTTTTCTTTGGGAACGCCAGATGGTTTCGAGCCATGACCGACTTCTCGTTGCCGTGCGCCCTGTACCATGAGGATCCATCAGTTAGGCAGATAGCATCCTAGGGGCCATTTGTAACCCACCAAACGCAGTCAGGGTGTCAATACCCGACTCAGAGTGTCGTTGCGACAGCGTGCGCAACCTCGGTGGGTTCGGATTGCCGGGTCCCCTACGAATTCAAGACATTCAGAACGCAATTCTCCTCGTCGTGGTGACGGAGACCCACGGCTGGGATAGACTGCCCGTTGGTCGGCTTGATAAGACGACAGGACATCAGTGGCGAATGCCCGAATGCCACTGAAGACTCCAGCCAAGTACACACGGGAATGGGATGGTACATGCAAGTCTACAGGCCGCGAAGTTTTCTAGCCCTGATTGACGCTTTTCACCTCGTCTCGAGACGCCGAGCATCATTCGGATTCTCGCACCATCAACTTCGTCGGCGTATCAAAGCCGGGTCGAGCACTGCACGCTGTCAAGGCTAATGCCAGTAGCAAGCCGGTTCAATGCTACGATAACAGGTGAGTATTAATTGCCAGCAATATCGAGGCAGTGGATGACGGACTCGGATCGTGATGCCAGTGGTGGTCGCGACATTCAAAGTGTATGCGGGAATAATGGCCCATCAATCGGGTATCTAAGATGCGACAGTGAGAAAAGATATAAAATAAAATAAAGACAATAATCCTTTACCAGGCTGGGTGCTGTCGACAGAATCTAGGTCAAAAGTTTATAATGTAACATGATCTTGCATGACATCCAGGGGGTCATCGTCCCATTCGGCGAATCAACCGCATGATGGGCGTCGTTCGGATCAGGTTCTCAGGGCCCCGTCGCAGGTACCTGGGGCTACACAACGGAATACGTGAGCTCGCTCGGAATCACCAATTACAGGGCGAACCACTGATAATACATTGACCCGCTCCATCGTTTCGTGTTTGTGGCGAAATCCTAACCTCCATGATGCACAACATGAGTGCCCGTCTCGCTTGTTATCCGCAACACCGAGCATGTGTCAGTGACAAGTTGCTCCTTCGGGCTGGAAGCGCGACAGCGTGGGCTTCCTGCTGTAGAAAGAGGGTGAAGTAGGTCAGCTAACATTGATGTTGGCCACAAGGCTTCGCTCGGTCTCTTTGCATGAGAGAATCGACACTCTCAAAGAGAAGGGAAAGGAGCCAAGGGAAAGTTCAGCTAGCAGAAGTGAAAGGCTGGTTGAGCTCCGAAAACTCGCAAGTTTTGGGCCGGAGACTTTACGTTGGCTGCGCTGGCACGAGATTTATGCAGGATGTTGTCTCGGAATGGACACTACAGGAGGTCAAGGATGATACGCTTACATCTCACAGACCTTGTCGCACAATGCTGTGATATTGCCAGTAAGTGCGTGAAGGGCATTCGTAGCCAGTACAACGCGGTACAGGAATTGGGCGAAGCGGACTTTCGAACCCGATGTGGATTGAAGCCCGACGCTGGTGTCACCTCTCTCACCTTCCTTCACTTCCGCTCGGCCCCGGAAGGTACTGCACCAACATCCGAGTTCCACACAAGACATTTATGGTCTATCCCATGGCTGTGGTTTCCTTGTTTCCCCTAGTATGTACTTTGGTGGCTATCTTATTACCCGACCACTTTGGCAATTTGAACGGTGAAGCTGAAATTCTGGCCGTTCTGTCGCCCAAGTGGTCTAGTAAAATCTTCAGTGGATTCTCATGGAGTACACAGTGAGATTTAACGACTGAAAATAGTCCGACTAATGCTGGGGAGCCCACGGCCCTTGGGCCCAGGCTGCACAGCAACGGTGATTACCGTAGATGTGCACAGGCCAGTTTATACACACAGTTCCTCCGGGAGCCTGCAAGCCATCATTTCTCTCTTGGCCCGACCCCTTCATCATCTCGACATCCATAAAATCCTAGTGTTCGATGGACTTGGAAGAGTTTGAGGTTGATCATTGGTCTGACACGGCCACGAACGACGCAACTGGCAGCTCGTTATCGATCCCTGATGCATTGAAGTGGATTGATGCTGAATGGCACACTGCCAGCAGGCGAGCTAGGTGGATGGATCTGCTGGGTGACTATGCTGGCACTGAACCATTCATCATCGATGGTAGAGTACTGTTGCAAGTGTCCCTTGTCTGTTTCGCTAATCTCGATATCCTTTCTGTAGGGCATTCACTGATCCAGCTGGTTATCGACGATCCGCTGCTGGCATTAGGGAAGCAAGATGGTACATTGCATTACTTCGTAAAAGACTCGTGGATGACTATGAAATCAGACCCTTCTTTTCAGATTCTGCATGCTTTCTATACACTTGAACGTACACTGGACGAGTTTATCAAGCGCTCAGCTGTGTTTGACGTTGTATTTTGGGACGGTCAGTTCGTTCCACGTGGGTGATTTACACGGACACCATTCTGAAACCTAGTAGAAAGTCGACACATTGCATTGAGGACCGGCGTGGGTGACTTCGAGGAAGCATCTAGGTCCCTCGCTCGTAAACTTCTATTCAATCACTTGTTAAAGATACGTCAAGTCTCTGTATACGTCTTCGTCGGTCTTTCCGATCCAAAATGGCGGGAATACCAGTTCTTGCGAAAAGTAAGCCGACATAAGCTACCGATCTTTATCCTATTCACTATCGCCTAGCCTATGTTTGCTCTGGTCAATGATGGTGGCACAGGTCAAGATTCGACAGATCTGTTTGCTGCTCAACGCCTCCTTTGCCACCGCGTGTTTTTATATGATCTTCTAACGAGCGGGTTAGCACTCGCATTCTTGACTGGCGCCGAGTTCCGTGACTCGAAGGTCAGTATCCTTGCGTGGTCATCACGAATGAAAGCCGAAAAATATCTCATTGAACAGGTGCTTTCTTTTGTCTACGAGTCGAAATCAAACGATTTCATTCCCACCCCTGTTCGTGATGCATGTTCCGTAGCCACTCGTGTTCTCGAAGACGAGGCAAACAGTGTTACTCTCGTTCCATCGCCCACATCAACTGAACCCCTCCCAGAATTGGGAACACTTGCGACCGAGAATGTTATTCTAAAGGTGGCATCACTGTCACGATTTTCTGATGCTCGAGAGAAACCTCTTTTCTTTGCATTCCTCATTCATCTGGTGTTACTTCCTCGTCTTTCGACGCAAGATCGGGCTAGAAGATTGGAACCTATGAAAGCCAAATTCAAACATTTCCTCGCATCGGATTTCCTCCCAGGCGTTTTCCACGCTTTGGAAGTGGCCATGACCTCATTGAATACGACCATCGATATCGATGTGAGGTTATTCATCGCGCTCGTTCGGTTCTTGGCAGAGAACAACGCACTCTCGTCGCGAGATATATTCGGGAGTGAAGTTAACAAGATCGTGCGGGATAATTTGTCCCCATTCTCTGTCCCAATTTCAGCATTTTCGCAATTCGCCGCGGTATTCCTTCCACTTCCAGCGCTTGCCCATACCCCCATGGAGAATATGCTCGGATTGCTTCCCTTCAGTAACAGGATTTTTAATGACGAATGGGACACCAATAGTGAAAAAGAAGAGACAAGTGTACCCAAAATTCTACCCGAAGTACCTAGAACAGGATATTTCGACGACGGCACGCTCTTCCATGACACCCGACACTGGCACAATCACAAGAAACCCCAGTTTCCAAGGCAACTTGGAGGCGAGGTTCCATCAGGGCCTGCGAGCGCAATAGAGTGGCAACGGAGGAAGAGACTTCGGGCTGACCAACGGTTCATGAAGACGCTACATGATCAGGCTGCGACCTTGACGGGTGCATCGGGCGCAGCGCTGCATCAGATCAAGATCCCGCCGGTCGGTGCTGCTTCAAGTCAACCTCCATCGAAGGTCACTCGATCCACATACTATGACTGATCTGTTCATCATTGACTGAGATGCATACAGCCACAGAAGCAGATCTATACGCGTCCCACTGCTTCCAAAACGACAAAAAAACAATCCAAAGCTGACGCTATTCGAGAGCAAAATTTGGCGCAGAAGGCACAAAAGCAATTCACGGAGTCGATCACATGGCTGACTGAGCGCATACGTGATCTAGATTCCGAGACCTCGCTTCCCTCTCTGGAAATGTCCCTCTCGGATTTGAAGCGTAATCCGAGGTCCAACCAACCGTTCGTTGCGGTCGAGTTGGCGCTGTATCGTCTCCATCGCTTGTTCCAGCATTGGATCTTGGATCCGGGACGTGAGTCGGTGGCAGTCCGCGACAAACATGGCGTCACGGCACTTCGTACGATCAAGGACATCCTGGAGATCAACTATTCGACGAGCGACATGCGCAAGTACATCCAAGACGTCCTGAATGTTCTCGGCTTTTCTGCGTACACGGACATGCTCACTTCCACTTCAACAACACTGGAAGACCGTCCTCTCACTTTCAAATTTGTCAAGCTGATCAAGTCAAAAACCCATGAACCGTTGCACGCGTTCATGCGAGTCAAGGAACATCCGGTCGAGTGGCAGCTGCGCGTTTTCGGTGAATACATGGATCGGAGTATGGATAGTCAAG
>JBBPRB010000802.1:0-12494 GCA_038092815.1 Hortiboletus rubellus | reverse complement strand
TTAGGAGCATTTGGAACACTCGTGCCTGGACACTTCAGGAATACGTTGCTGCCAAGGTCATCCACTTCTACACAGAGGATTGGACGCTGTATCTCGATCTGGAGTTGCCGAACCACAAGGAGTCGCCAGAAGTGATCTCGGAGATGGAGCAAGCCACTGGGGTTTCCGCACAACAATTGATGTCACTTCGTCCAGGCTTAACCAGCATTCGGGAGAAGCTGCGTCTCGCCTCAACCCGGCACACGACGCTGGTAGAAGACGCTGCATATTCCTTACTCGGCATTTTCTCCGTTACTGGTATACACGCGATATATGGTGAAGGGGAGGATGCGCTAGGACGTCTATTGGCTCATGTTCTTGCTGGATCTGGGGACCTCAGTGTCCTCGCATGGACTGGGGAGTCTGGCAGGTTCAACAGTTGTCTGCCCGCGCATATCACCGTATTCAGCGATCCTGCCACATCACATCTCCCATCACCCATTCAGGACGCGGATGTGGAAAGAATCACCACCACATCGCACACATCTTCATTTGACCTCGACGAGGCCCTACGCTTATACGACCGTCTCAATGAGCTTCCTGCACCCTGGTTCGCAGCGAGCCGGATGAAACTACCATGCATCGCTTTCGAACTCCCACCTCTCTCACCTTTTCGCACACGTTCAGGCCGTGTTTATCGCGCGGATACCCTCCCCTTTGGGATGGTCGAAATCAGAACAAGACATGACCTCTCTCGGATGCAGTCTTTGTATCTCGTTTACCCCTGGCTGGATTCTCTCTTAGAGCGCGAAGACATGCACAGTAGCGCGTCTGTAGAGAATGACGTTACACCGCCATCCTCACTGAACACAGGCGAAGAAGGGATCGACGACGACGATTCCCCGTCACTTCCCATACCTGATTTGCCCCCATTGCCTGCTCCCGTGCGTACGGTACCGATGGACAGAGAGACGCGGGCACGACGGCTCGTTGCGCGTCTTAGACAGCCATTTGGTGCACTGCTGGTCACGCTGGCAGAGACGAACCGACGTGCGATGGATTACAGGCGGGTCGCGGCGGATAGCTTGATCAGGGCCCAGTTTCGAGAGCACGTCCTGCTGGCTGATATTCTGGACAATGTACGCACGCTCGATATTTTATGACTTGTGTGGCTTCTCGGACGTACGAATCGACATGTATCAAGCGCCATACGTTCGGGATCGAGGGACCAAGCGACAACGCAGGTGGGTAAGATGCACCGCTTAAGTTACGGGAAATCGATGCCTCGAGGCCGTAAACTCTGATGCCGCGATGATCTAATACTCTATCCAAACGAACGACGCCAAAACTCATAGTCAGGCTGGCCCACGATAAACGAGAATGTGAGGGCGTTTCGTAACGGTATCTCGAGAAGACATTCCGCACTGGCTTTGGGCACACCAGGCCCGGGAATTCGCCTTGGTGCTTCATGTGCATGGTTGATCCGAACGAGACCAAATGATTGGCTTTGCGTCGAGTGTCCGCAAGTCGGACGCGGAGTTCTTGTCTATTCAAGATCCGGAATTGTGTTACAGTGACTCCTAACACATACCCCATATAACCTACGTCGGCATTCTGAAGCGGGCATTGGGATGAGCTGCGCTCGTTTCTTTTTTGGAAGGACCCTTAATTCCCCCTTTTGCCCACCTGTCGTCCAATCACGGCTCTCGAATGGCCCATGAAACTGGGTGACTTCCCGCAGCCTCCAGAATAAAAGAAGCTAGTTTATTCAGCTGAATAAACCGCAGGCCTGAGGAATATATTTTAGAGAAGGGAATTGTATTACGTAGTCTACCAGCCTGTAGCTGCTGCGGACTATGCATGACCTCACTGCAATGGCAGCAGCTGAAGCCAACATTCATCGTGCCGAAGCGCCAGGTTGACACTATCAGAGAGTGTTCGTGACCATGATACACATGGTCACTTATGGCGCTCCATTCCACTTGAATGTAAAATCTTTCGGGAGAAAGCGTGTTGGGGAATGTAGAGAATAGATGTAGGTATGAATCCGGGCAGGAAACGTTGCATGTCCCAGCATCCAGCGGCAACAATGATCAACACTGCAATCGCGGGGTAGCTGATGTAACCAAAACAGCCAGCGTTAGTGGCCGGAAAAGGCAACTCGAGCTTTATTCTGGGCAAAATAATCTATTCGAGGGGGTCCTACCCCCTCTACAGATTAAGGTTTATTCAAGGGCAGTTGAGGATAATGCATGGGAAATACCCTTCGTAAAACGCTCGGCATCGCGGCACACCTTCCTAATGGATCAAAATTTAATCAAAAATATTATAATCTTTTATTCTGGAGGCTGCGGGGAGTCACCCACTTTGCAGATGCGGCTATACTCCCTTATAACACACAGCTTTTTCAGTTTCCCGAGTTGGTTTGCAGGCCATAACCCATGAATCTCCGATAACACATAACCCATAGCAAATCTCGACATCTAAGTGGACATGTGGATATGGACACACTCGAGCTTCAGGATTGGGACGAAGCGCATTGATGCCAGTTTCGCTTTTCCTGGCCTTGCTTGGTCTTGAATGGTTTTTCGAGACGCGAGATTCTGTTATAAGGGCATGAATCAAGGCAATAGGTACGGAAAGCCGGAGCACCGTGCTCACCATCGTTGAAGACGGACGGGTTCTTACTCGCTTAAAATTCCGAGTCGAGGTTCAGTCCGCACACCCAAATTATTCAGGTTGGTGTCCGAATTTCGTGTCGTCCCGCCCCAGATCCGGGCCGCGCTGACAAGTCACCTGTGCCGGCAAAATACGAATGAAAAGCGATACTGGCGGCTCCCATGGCTGCACTTCTGGGATCCCGGCAAATCAAGTCTTTGCTCATGGCTGTTCCGCTGTGGAATCGACGAACGTACACATCGAGCCGAGGCAAAGTAGAGCGGTTGGTGATGGTGTCATCTTCCATGCGAAAGACTCATGCGGCTGGCTACGTACCGGGACAACACTGGTCCAATTAGTATTAAATTAGTACACGCCGCTGGTACAATCATGATGGAGAGAGAGACCATGTTTGTCACGTTGGAACGGATCGGGGATTATGCAAAACTGCGGCTGTGTGGATGTAAAGGATCCAGTCATCCATCACGCTAAACGCCGTCACGGGCCATGGTTGCCGTTATCGACCGAGGCGAGCACAAAATTCGGTGCTAACTACCAGCGAGTTTTGCTGGTGATTATGGTTACATAATTGGTGTGGGGTCGCAATTTCGTTGCAATTTGTCTACAAGTTGGGCCGGAAACTCCGTTCTTGATCATGGCATATCCAAATATAGTATTACTATTATAAGGGTTTCTAAAGAGAACTTCCAGAGCGCCACTCTCTGAGATTCAAGTTCAGGAGACGTATTTGAGTTCGCATGTCGACGCTCTCGATTCTATTTCACTTCCCATTGTACTCTCCACTGTTGGCCGGTTGGAGTCCGTTGGACAGCCCCTCGGTCTTGCAATTAAGCACACGTTCCGCTGTCGGTCTTCAGGTGGGTCACTTTCCTTGCGGATCGACATTTATACTTACCCCCGCCGTTCTTCCTAGCTCCACACCCGGGTATAGTACACGTGTCGATCACTGGCCCTGATCCGTCTCACATCCCGCCGACAGCTGGAACTAACTTGGAATTGCGATCTTGCAGGTGGGACACTTTCCTTGTGAACCGACATTATACTCACTCACGCCATTCTTCCTAGTTCCACACTGTTTTCTGGTGGACCTACGTGCAGAGTGTCAACCTCTGAGCTCTAGCACCCTTCATGACCTCTGGATATGCTATCGCCACCCTGGTGGTGTTCATCATCTCTATTACCTTCGTAATCCATCCTGTTTCCTTACCCACACTCCGTCCTATCCCCACAATACCAATAAACCTCACCACTGCACCAATCCTTGCTATTGCGCTGCTATGGGCTGCTCAATGCCTAGATGGGGGAGTCATCCGCGACGGGTTCGTAGGCACAGAAGGCGTCAAACCTTATAACATCCTCATCTTGTTTTTCTCTCTGGCATACATGGCCATAACCCTTGACATCGCCGGTACACTGGAGGCTGCCGCGGTCTGGGTTAGTAACAAGGGCGGCCACAATGGATGGAAGTTGTATCTCTACTTCTATGTCATGTTCACCCTTCTCTCCATCCCGCTGGGTAGCGATCCCGTCATCCTCTTCGGCACTGCATTTTTGGCCTACTACACGAGAGTCGCCGAACTCCACGAAATTCCATGGATTATGGCTGAATTTGCTGCTGCTAACACTGCCAGCATGGTTTTGTTTGTAGGGAATCCTACTAATGTATGTATTTTCCCACATCAACCGATCCTACGCTGAACGAGTTCATGCAAGGTGGTTATATGCGAAGGCTTCAGGGTTAACAATGCCGCTTTCACAGGGTATACCATCTTTCCTTTCGTCGCTTGTAACGTCTTCTGCTTCTTTACGCTGGCATTCCAATACCGTAAGCAGGTCCCACAGAAATTGACTCATGCCGCCCATCGCGATCCCCGGTCAGCTCTTCTGGATCCCATTGGTGCCTGGGTTAGCAGTTTCATGCTCGGCACGACGCTTATCCTTTGTCTCGTCGTAGGTTTCTTTGGAATCGATGTCTGGATGATCAGTTTGCCGTTCGCTTTCGGAAAATTCCTTTTTGATCTCGGATGGGATCATTATCGGTACTCCCGTGATATCCCGATGTTGGGCCGTGATTTCCCCGAGAAGGTTGATGAACAGCATGAACACACGAAAAATGGCCCCTCGCATCATTTCTCACGGTCCTTTTCACCCGAGGAAGAAACCGCCGTCGAATCGCACGTCATGACCCCAAATGCCGCATCCAAAACGGACTCTCAACCCCTCCCCACTCCTGGCAAAACCAGAGCCAAAATGTCGTATATTTTCAGGTGGCATCGGTCATACATGGTCGATCTGCACCAGCGACTTGACAAACACTTCCCAACTTTCATCACCGCGCTGCCACGATTGCCCTTCGCCCTCGTGCCTTTTGTTTTCTCTCAGTTCATCCTTATCGAGGCGCTCGATCACCAGGGATGGGTAGATGTGTTTGCCAATTGGCTCGTTCGAGCATCTCATAATCGGGTACACCCTACGATCTGGTTGATCGGTGTCCTCGGTGTCGTCCTGTGTAACCTCTTGGGGACCAACATTGGTGCTACGATCCTCCTCACCAAAGTCGTTCGTGCAGCTGCTCTTCCACACGATGCTGACCGTGCAGCTGCCATAGCGCTTGCGGTAGCGTCGAACATTGGAGCCGTCAGTTTTACGTTTTCAGCCTCGCTCGCGGGTCTGCCTTGGCGAACCATTTTGGGGCAAAAGGGAGTTCACGTGAGGCAACGAGATTTTGCTGTTTGGAATCTTTTGCCACTCTTGACGATGACAGTCGCGGGGCTTGGGATCGTTTCCGCAGAGATCGCAGTTCTATCCTAGTCATGATTTTTAGTGAGGTACATCCAACATACGTAGACTTCGCCACTAGACATGTATCAATTACCCGTTCCTTTTGTCAGTGTATACTACCTGGGAGCTTTAGGCTCTACAGTCACATGTTTCTTTTTACATTTCTTGTTTCCTTTCGTTTTTATATGTATTCTCACAGTGGTGTCCGTCGCAGTCCTGTTTCCATATGCGAGGATTCTTGACCATCGCAAGTGTAAATGTCATGATTACTGACGATGTCTGTATTTTCGATAAGCAACACATCCCAATGGAACACGTGCTACAGACTGTTTCTACCGAACCTAAAATTTACCCAGTAAGCTCCAACTATCGGTGGTTCCCACCAGCGAGACGAGATCTTACCAATAATAGCGGTTATCGAAGCATGTTTGAAAGCCGCCTCATATTCGACGCGGTATGAGTCATCGAATTGTTCCATACGAGTGAGGTGATCAAATACCATTGCATCGCTTGTGTTGTCTTGGGACTCCTACCGCAGGAACTTGTTGGGTCACCCTCAGCACAGGTCACGCGGACTCACCATGCGCTTCCGGACATAGTGGTATGACATCTCAATCATCTTGTTTCTCAAAGTGGCCGCTTCTCTCACCTCACGTTTGATCCATGGTCCCGGAAGCCAGTCATGGATATATAGCACTTTCCACAATACTTTAAGAAGGGTCCTACACATTTATTTAGAGTTACTTACAGAATGGGAAAGCCTCGATGAAGACAACATTCTCAGGTGTCAATGCTGGGAAAGAAAGATGGAGGAGACTTCTGATAATTGACACGATGGGGACATTCTGGGGCTTAATCTCGTAGTCATACACGCTAGATATAGCTATCGCAGCAGAAAATCTGGGGTAACCGAGGTCATTTCAAAACGAGCGAGTTGGATTGACGCTCTTACGATGAATAATGAAATGGATACTCCTCTGGATCGTCGATTATGTTTAAAATCATCTGACGGGCTCTGCGAAACTGCATTGGCCGCAAAGTGAGGGAAGCCTCGGCACGGAAGGACTGATGAATCATTCGCCGGCACAACCTCCAATGTTCACCGTACCGCGAAAAAGCAAAGTTACAATCATGACCATACCTGAAAGTGCATGAGGGTTGCATGACGAAAGAAGCAGTTTAAAGTGGCACTTACGGCTCAATGGTTGCAATGAAGGGTCGGTCAGAGTATATCTGTGATCGTTTCTCGAGCAGTTCCGTCACGACCGAGGGCGGGTTCAAGACAACCACATCGGTATTCAAAAGTCGGGTGTGGACAATATCACCTAAGAATAATCAGATAATCATTCATTCCAGCTTTGCACCGTATTCACTATATTTTGCTTGCCACTCTGTATACGTCAACCAGGGTTCCTTGGGGTTAATGGAAATGGCATTCCCCAAGAGTGGCAATGCAGTAGGACCGGGAGGAAGGGGATATCCCTTCCTATCAATGCGGCTGCGGACAAACTGTTGAATTTGATTCAAGATCACAATCGTGAGAAAAGCTGGGACCGCCAGCTGAGTGGTAGAAGTGGACCACTCCATGGGCTGTCAGCACAGATATTATTCCCGAGCCTGGCACGAGACCAACGGCTTATATATCAGTACACCCAGTCTTTTTTCTTAGTTACGCTGCGTGATGAGTAGGTGGGGTCCCAGCTCCATGATCTTTGCTCCGATGTGGCGAGCCTGGGGGGGTAACCTTCCTACCTTGTTCCTACCTAAGTGAAAACCAACTGGAAGCCAGAGGGGATTAGAGTAGCCCTTCTTTAGGCGATCAAAGAAGAGCGAGTAATCTGGTTCTATACTTGGCCCGAATTCCTCTCAGGAGCAAACAGGTGGGATTATCACCGGAACTTGAGACGGAGTTCCCGGGATGAGGTTATGAGGACACCATTGAGATGGCGCTGGAAGAAGTAGTGGGAATGACAAGCACGGAGTGAGCACCATGCGATTGCTCCTGATGAGCAACAAGAAGCCGTGATAAGCATGCGTACAACCGTGACAGGGGTGTGGCCTTGAGGACGAGATTTGCTGAACAGGGCTGAGTAACGCATGCTTAAAGGACAGACAGAACACAAAGGAGTCCGATTAATTCGGAAGCAATGATCAATGCATCATTCTCGTGCTCAGCTCCGAACCCTGTGAGGTTCGCAGACACGACCGGAATTGTCACCGAAGCCACTCGCCCGGCGGGGTAAAACAGCGAGTTGCCATGACTGGCAATGACTTTGACTCATTGCTGACGGTTGTTCAGATTCGCTCCAGTGGTACTGCCGGGAACGGAGCCCACGATCGTTCACAAGCCTTGAGAGTTTTCACGTGACAGATAGTTGAAGCTGGTGATCCAGCGCTGGCAGAACAACGAAGAGCTGAGAACCTACAAGGAATGTGGTAAAGTTGCGCTTCCCAAGTAGATCCAGGAGTAGCCTACCTATTCGTTCCGGTTAGTCCTGCGGAGCTTGAATATACATGTCTCTCGACTCGGACGCCATGAGATCGGTCCTTGCGCTAATGTCGCTAGTTTCTTCAAATGCCCTCACTCGCGTACCCATCCCGCGATGTCACAATATGCATGAGCTCCCCACTGCGGCCGCAGAGCGCGCTCGTGTCCAGGACATGCTTTGTCAGGGAGACCAACTTGCCCTTGAAGCAGAGCTTCAAGCCAGCCCACTCTCCAGACACATCCTGCACGGGCTTGCATTCACCGTTGGCTCCGCACTCGGCTCAGACCCACCCACACGCCAAGAGTGCCTTTCCGCATTCACGACTTCGACCACCAACACGGGACTCACGGCAGGCGCAAAAGCGTGGTCAAAGCATGCACATAGATCGGGCGACGCCGAGACGGGGGGAGATTCTGTGGGGTGGTGGGGAGGACAACCCAAGGGACCAGTCGCGTCGATCAACGAACGTGCGCTAGCACTTTTCAACAAGGTGATGGACAATGCGACGTGGCGGAATTTACACTGGTTACCCCATCAAGTGCTGGTATACGAGGTCAGGGTCGACGAAGGATATGGAATGCGTTGGGCGCAGGATCGCAGCCAGTTGGTAGACGCTGGTGGATCTGTGGACGCGACGTTGCAAGCGCCGTGGATGTTTCGCGGGTTTGTAGAACCGATGATGGAAAATGGACACGAAGTTGGATGGAGACACTAACTAACTGCCGTTCGCGTGCTGTGAAGTAGTGACAACTAATATACGCGTGACAGTCGCGTGACCGAGGACTTGCCCTCCTTACAGCAAGATCTCAAACAGGGCCAAGGCTTCTTCTTCTACTTTCTCATTTCTCGTTGGCCTAAACCTAGTCTATTTGAACATGGAAGGACACCCTAAAAGTGGTCGTTACACCCATGCGGAGGCAATTTTGGGCTCGGAACTCGTTCTCCGTCTTGCGGACACCAAAGTTTTGTTGGTCGGAGCGGGCGGAATTGGATGTGAACTGCGTCAGTCTTGCGTTTACCACGACTGCATTTTTCATCTCATCTCTTTACCTGCAGTCAAGAACGTCGTCTTGACAGGCTTTGGTCACATCACACTCTTAGATTTGGATACCATAGACCTTTCCAACCTGAATAGACAGTTTCTCTTCAAGAAGAAGGATGTCAAGCAGAGCAAAGCCATGGTGAGTGCGACACTGCTTGGGCTTTCTTTTGGTTGTGTTCAATCGGCTCCCTATTCCAGGTGGCAGCTCAGACAGCTGGCGCCTTTAATCCAAACGTTCGCATTCAACCGATTCACGCGAACATCAAGGAACCCCAGTTCGATGTCGAGTGGTTCCAATCCTTTGACATCGTCCTCAATGCCCTCGACAACCTCGGTGAGTGGGTCTGTGCTTCGACTGCTCGACGCTTCACGACTTGCTGTGAATCAGACGCGCGCCGACATGTGAACAAGATGTGCATGGCAGCGGGTATCCCGCTCGTCGAGTCGGGTACAGCTGGATACCTCGGTCAAGTTCAGCCTCTTCTCAAGGTTCGTCCATCTCCACGAAGCGTCCAACTTCACCCATCCAGGTATTAGGATCGCACCGAGTGTTTCGACTGTATACCAAAGCCAATCCCAAAGTCGTTTCCTGTTTGCACTATTCGTTCGACCCCTTCGCAACCTATTCACTGTATTGTCTGGGCCAAAAGCTATCTTCTTCCGTGAGTGGATGAGTGGCAAATTACTCGGTTTTACCAATCTGACGTTGATAGGCAATTATTCGGAGAGGATGAAGACGGCGGTACCGAGTTAGACGAAGCAGAGAAGCAAGGCGAAAATGGTAGGCTTCTTGTCATTCCGGGTTATCGCACCGACTGACGTAACGCAGCACAAGAGATAGCGGCGTTGCGGAAAGAAGCTTTGGCTTACAAGGCTGTTCGCAATGCATTGCGCTCCCCAGAGACGACGGACGATGCAGCCAAGACTGTTTTTGAGAAGGTTCGTTTCGTCGCGGGAGATGCAAGTCACGATACTAAATGTGCCACGGATAAGGTCTTCAATGCGGATATCAAAAATCTGTTGTCTATGGCAGATATGTGGCGCTCGAGAGAAAAACCGACACCACTCGACTTTGATGCCATCGTGGACGACCGTTTTGTGGTCAAAGAACCCACCAAAAACGTAGCATCGTCCTCGAACTCCAAGGGGCAAACCAATGGTCACGCTAGTGGAGCCGCCCTAAGGCTGGCGGCCTCGTCTAACCGAAATGGTGGATTGAAGGATCAGCGTGCACTGACTCTTCAGGACAACCTTACCCTTTTCGTATCAAGGTATACCCTCATCTCAAATTATGGTCGTTCAACCAGTGTTTGACATCAGACACCCAGTACCAACCGCTTGGCATCGCGCGTGCGCGCTGGAGAAGAAACCATTTCATTTGACAAGGACGATGATGACACGCTCGATTTCGTCACTGCTTCCTCTAACCTCCGTTCAGCTGCGTATTACATCGAGCGAAAGACACGCTGGGAAGTCAAAGGTGCTATCACGACGAGTTCTACGGACGACGCTTTACTGACGTACATGAACAGAAATGGCTGGCAACATTATTCCGGCCATCGCGACGACGAATGCTATCATATCGGGACTGATTGTTCTCCAAGCCTTGCATCTCCTGCGCAAGTCTTACACCTCGCTTAAGAACGTCCATGTACAGTTCAAATCGGCCGTTCCGCTCAGCACGGTCAATCTCTGTCCTCCCAACCCTAAATGTGGAATCTGCAGAGACACGTACGCAAAAGTACAGTGCGATCCCTCACGTGTCACACTCGGCGAGTTGGTAGACGGCATCCTTGGGGATGGTGAGGGGGAGGTAGGAGGTACCGGGAAACGAGATGTGAGTGTATACGAAGACAAACGGGTACTGAGCGACCCAGACTGGGACGACAACAACGATCGGACGTTGGAGAGCCTGGGCGTGACGAGGGGTAAGTTTTTGACGATCGTGGACGAGGAAGGGGAATGGGGGACGATTGCAGTTGCCTTGTGCCAGCTTCCGTGAGTGGCTCGATGTTTGGGATCGCGTTTTCGCTTGTGTTTGGTGACTAGGTTTCGTGACAGCCCGAATCATGCGAATGATGCCACGACATTGGTATTGCCGTCACCGTTACCGAAGCCACCCTTCCATCCTCGGCCGTCTACACCTCCTCCTGCACCTTCGCGGAAACGATCCGCACCCGATGACGATGTCGCCGAGGCCGAGCCTTTGGCCAAGCGAGCAAGGACAAACGGAGCCTCGTCATCATCACTGGAACTTGGGAGCCCGAGTAAGAAGCGAAGGCTGGAAGAGGATGGGTTGGTCATGTTGGACAGCGCCACGGACAAGATCGAAAATGATGATGTCATCGAGATAGATTGATGGCCGTGGTGGGCAGGGCCTTGTTACCTGTGCGGTTCCGTCTTGTTGTCAGTTTCTTGTTATCATGCTAACATTGCTGTCTCGTATCGCTTGAATTTTGCGAGACTCAAAGGTTCGTTGGCTAGGTTTCTCTCGTTGCGAGGAATCTTGACCTGAATGAGCCTTCGTAGACGATACGATTGGAATGGTCTGGGTATGCTGTCAGGCGTCGTTCACCGCACGGCTCCCCATGCACTTATCCGTCTTTAAGTTTTTCGGCGAAAATGTCTTTTCAGAATATGGAGACATTGACTTGGAAGAGCACGCGAGTATTTATTAGCGTTCGTGGCCTTGATATTGCCATCCAAGCCTATCCATTCAGATCACGACACCTCCGTGGAGGTGGTGCACGTTATCGCGGACGATGGCGTCGTCGAGGGTTGGAGTCATAGCTCACCCGACAAGAGCGAACTGCGTGCTGATACACCCAGGACGTGTCGCTCGCATCATTTCGAGGCATCGATGGATTTCCCCTCCATGCTGGCTCTCGACCCCGAGCCCGTCCGGAGCTGACTGGTTTATTTGGCCCCAGCGACAAACAAAGAGCTCGAACGTTTACATTTGCCTGTGCTGTACTCGTCATGGTTTGTGAACCGACAGGTACCACGGCTCATCGACCACGAAACGAAAGAGCCCGGCTGTTCACCGCGATGCTATCGAAAAGGCCCATCGGCCACTCTCATGCACAAGCATCCGAGATGTCATCAAGAAACCCCACCAAAGGGACCACGTCCATTGCGGTGTTCGCCACGCCAACATCATGGTAGCCAGGTATGATAAGACAGGATTTACGTCGGCCGACTTTGACTTGGCGGGAAATTGAATTTTGGGGAGGGGTGACATCCCACCGAACACGACTAGAACATAGAACCTCGGGTGACCGGATGGTGCAATGGAAGGGGATGTGATCACGACTGAGCATGACATGAACATGCCGGACGGCATAATGCACTGAAAGGCGATACTGGACACTCAGGGGGGTACCGTACCCCATCTCGTTTCTGGATTTCCTACGATGAATGTTTAGCAAGGCTACGACATGTGGGGACGGCGCAGGAAGAAGCCGTGGTAACAAGGTATCGGGGGGTCGTAACCCTTGGAGACGGTCCATCTACTCCATCTTAAT
>JBBPRB010000801.1:0-12499 GCA_038092815.1 Hortiboletus rubellus | reverse complement strand
TCTTCCATGTGGCCGAACAGCCATTCCATGGCTGCCTCGGCACCAGAGTTACCAGTTGCAAGGAGGACCTTTTGGCATCTTACGGGGGGGAAGCCCGTACCCTCCAACTGAGCCATCACGTCCGCATCAAATTGCGGCAACGACGGTGCAGCACTAGGGCCAGGCCCATCTAGAAACTCTTCTTCACCCGCCTGTAACCCCTTGCCAAGGTATTCACCCAGCACGAGGTCCCCCTGGGGCATGATAATAGGAATATCTGTATTTCCACGCTGTCGGTTGCACCAAGGATTGGTTTGAGGGGCACATACCTAGTTTCGTCGGCACCCAATTCTTGAGCTGGAATCTCTTGGCGCGAATCACCAGCACGTCAGGGAGCGTGGCGAGCTGCGTCTGTCTGACCGCCTGTGTCTTTCCGCACCCTGCCTCGCACTGGTACTCCAACGCCTCCCGCCCATTTTTCCCAAGGAAGACGTCGAGGCCCAACTCCAACGGGACGGGCGCGTATGTTGGCTTGGATCTATGCTCTCGATCCGATACCTAACCCGACGACACCCCAAACACCTCCAATCGCTGCTCCAATCCAAACGAAAATATCTCCGTCGGCTCACCCTCACCTGTGACGTCGTATTGGGCCGTCGATGCATCTCGACACTGACCAACGCTTACCTGGTGCCCCACCTCTCGCCTGATGGTTATACCGTCTGAGCACAGTGAGCAAATGTCCAAAGAACTCCTCTGCATCTTGTTGCTGCATGGTGGCAAACTCGGTGTGGCCTTTGCCCACGAGCGCCTTGAACCCGGTAGGTTTGAGCCCGGTCTGCCAAGGCGTGTGCTCTGGTGCACGATGCACAAGCGGGTCCGAGGGTGCTGGATTGACGTCAGCTTCAACAAGTAATCCAAAAAGGAGTCCAACCGACGCTGTTCAGCATATGGGTGCGAGTAGGGCCCACTCAAAAGACCGTCTGCGAGCTTGAACAGCTGACATTCGAGGCAGTCCGCGGGTAGTGCCTGGCTGCACGTCGCCCAGTGTGCCAAAGCCTTTCCAGAAACCTACTCCTGCGACAGATCCGATCATGGTTGGCGATAATACCGTGCTTGAAGAGCAGAAAGCGAAAACAATGTTTGTAGCACAGAGGCAATGTAACAACTGTAGGTAAACGCGATCAGTGACTCCGTTTACCCCCATCACTACAAGCCAACCTGTTTCCGAGATTACAGAGTCCAGTGGTCCCCGGACCAAATACAGGCTTCAAAGCGCTTCCATCTCCTGCAGTGAGAGAAAAGTCAAACGCAAAGTTTTGTTCGATTTGCTGAGCGGAGCGTAAGCATCCCCAAGAAGGCGTCTCCCAATAGAAGAACCTTACCAGCTCCGTCATGCTCTTCTCAGTCTTCTTTTGAGACGTTACATTTATTCCGAATGTAGCGAGGTGCGTCGTCAACTCGGGGTCGAGGCGTGGATCGTTGCATGCATAACAGTAAATGTCTGTGGGGACGGTTAGCGAGAACATTTCGACAATCTGTCATACACGCCTGCGCCGCCTTCGGGCGTGATCGCCCCGAGCTTGACAAATCGGATGTCCCGTCACATTAAGGTGCGCCAATGCATGCCCGTTCCCGTCTGTCCCACCATACTGCGTGCGTCCACACCCCAGCGCCCCACACGACAGGCAGAGCCACAGATTCGACGTTAGCTCGCAGGAAGCGCAGTGCGCAAGGCCTGTGTTGCCATTCAGAACCCACATGACGCGTCCCGGACTGATCACGTACCTTGTTGGGGGATGGCCCCGCTCGCGAGCTGGTCGAGCAAGAGCGCGTGTTCGCATGCGATGATCTCTTCTTCCCAGGCCTTCACCTCTGACTGGCGGGCAGACGACAGCGATTGCATGATCCTGTCCGTCGAGCGCCTCGTCTGCCAAAGAAATGAAGACAAGGACCAGGATCGGCGCGAAATTACACACTGTGTCGTCGTCTGCCGTGATCACCATGCCATTCACCGGATCACACGTCCAGCACCGAATCGCCGTGCGGTAGTTGTACTTATCCTCCTCGTGCTCCTGGGTGATCGTGAGCTTGATCATCTTGGCGGGCAGCTCGTCGTCTCCCTGATGCACGGCGCGATCAGTTCGTGTTGCAGAGGACGGCAACGTACGTACGCGGATGTTATATTTGGGTCTTCGTGTGACATTGAGCATGAAAGTGTGTCCCGAGCACGCGACATGGGTGCACGCATGATGCTGATCTCGGCTCAGACAAACGCTGTTGAAGCAGATGAGACAGACGTCGACGCCGTCGTTGCCGTCCTGCCAGAATGGGGCAATCAGCATGACCCCGCGATGCAAGATCGCAGCACACCTAGTTGTCAAAACATTGCGTACATTCTTCGCGATGCACTGACTGACTGAGTTTGGCTGGTGTAGATTCGATAGCTCAGACTGGTGGGGTCAAGCCGTCATGGTTGAAGAGCGCGTGCGGCATGCAATAGATCGGCTTGAAGGGGTGCATCACGTGATCTATGTACGATCACGGCTGATAATCTAGAGAACATCCATCTTGAAGAAACGCTCGCAGGGGAGATAGGTCAGCACAGAACGCTTGTACAGAAAGTCAAACACCTGCGATACGTTGAGTCCGTGTGTGTTCCATGCTAATGCTCCTCACCGTTTCTGTATGCATCGTAGAGTCCAAACAAACCTGCACCATGGCACTGTTGTCGGCCTTTGGTTCTCCAATAGCGTATTCCGTCCTCGGGTCTGAGAGAAAGATGTAGTGATGGATCAACCGGAACCAGGCTTGTGCTACTGCATGGCTTTCAGGCATGAACCACATCCGAGTCGCGACACCTACCTCTTTCCCAGCCTCTGAACCGCTCCTCCCCGACGAGTACCTGTATACTTCTATCCCATTCCTTGGCACCGCCTGGAACATAGGTTGCAATGTGGTTCTCCTGCGACGACATGTGAGTGCGAGCCCCGAGTCGAACGCACCGCCTCACCTTGATATATGTATATGATTCCCAAATATCCCATGAGCTCGCCATCCCAACTCATCATCATTGGCAACACCACAGGGTCGTTCAGAACTCCGTGCACATAGGACCTATGCTGCTCGAGAGACCCTCGCTCATTCCATGCACTGTTCACACGGTCATTGTTGTGCCATTTATGGAACGCCTCGAGGTGAGGGGTGACCTGACCGTCTTGACCGACGTCAAAATAGGTGACTTCGAGCGTCTGCTGGATGCGTGGACAGTAGTGACGGTAGAGGACTTCACCTGGGAGAGGTTTCGGCGGCCGCAGAGGATGCGCGGTGACGTGCGGGTGAACGACTGGACCCATGGGAACGGAGAAGCAGCATGAGCCAAAGGGGGTAACCAACCGCACGAGTGGTACCCGTGCGTGCCAGCCACCTGCCAGAAAGCGGCTCACAAGAGGAACAAAGCATCCGAGTGCGCCCGCTTGCTGTGCGTGGTCCTCCCGAGCCCTGAGCGGAAATGTACGTGTCCAGCTCTGCAAGATTTGCAGTGTCGGGAGAGAACACGATGGGGATCGTCTCTTGGTCGTGATGGCGAACGAAGAGGGCATAGATGGCTGCCCAGGCATCCTGCACCGTGATTCGGCGCGTCGAGGGGCATATCTCCAGCACGGGGTACGTGGGGGCGTGTGTCGCGGTGTGCTCGTGCGGGGTGCTGACAGCAGATGGAAGCAAGGCTGCCGTGCGGTCCAGGGGGTGATAGGTGCACACAGGGATGCCGTCCACCCGTATTTCAGCCTTGCCGGGGCTGCCCGGGGCTGGCAGAAGCTGTAATATATCGACGCTGGTGCGATCGGGGAGGAGAAATGCATTGATGGGTGCAAGCAGCGCATTCTGCACGGCCCGGAGACACTGTTGGGCAGACATAGCAACTTATCACTCTGAGCGGTAGTGATATGCGTAGATCAGTTGCTTACCTCAGCAACAAAGCCATCTCCCTTTTTGAAAAAACGGACGAGGTCGACACCATGGCGCAAAACGGGGCTGTTCCGAATGGCAGTGCAAGCGAGCACGCCGCCTGTCGTCGGCATCAACCTCGGCAACTTGTACGCGTCCATCTCCGTATTCACAAAGGCAAGTCCACCCTCAAGCGTCTCACGGGGATGTCGTCCACACGTATCTCAGACGTACTTGAATCAAGGGCACCCCAAGTGCTCATCCCATCTTTCACAAGCTCCTCATCATTGAACAACACACCCTGGCAGCTGGATCCCTGTCCACATCCACACAATGCGGCAACAAAACGCGTGTGGCGTAGTGCCAAATGCGCGCTCGACCACATGTGAGAAACGAATGCCTTGACTCAGTCAAAAGCGAGCACGAAGCTCAACAAGGAGGAGGAAGTCCCGACCCGTACGTTCTCTCCCGTGACGTCCCACCTTTGATAGGAATACTCACGAGCCACAGATATCTCGATTGAAGCACCCCCCCTGCTCTTGCCTCTGCCACTACTCCAGCTTCGCGGGACTCCAAGTGCGTCTCGCTTCTCTTGTATCTCTACAACATACGCTGATACGGTGAGATCAGGCCCCGTACATTGACCCACGCATGGGGCCCCGGTAGCACGACAGGAGCAGTATCGTCCGACTCTCGTTCCGTGTGCGTGGCTTGACCCCGACAACACTGCGCTCTTCTCAGCCCCGCAAAAGACTACCCCCACCGCTGACAGAAGTGTCAACCCCGCCACCAAATAGTGCCCACGGATCTGAAAACTTGGACGTCCAGTCGTTTGTAAGACATCAACCATTGTCTTTAGGCTGAGGGTTCAATTATGCACGTCAACAAACGTATATCGCTCTGCCAGAGGCCCCAATCTCATTGTCGACGAATCAACTTGAATGCAGGTGTCTGGGTGCTTGGTTGTTTGTATTTTATACTCGTCGCACGAATTTATCATCAATCATTTCAGACGTCTGGTTTGCCCTGTGTTGCACTTCGCTGGACTGAGCACGGCTTCCAGTGTAGGCAGTGGAGCATGTCTTGTACACCAATTCGACATGGAACTCTCTGAACGAGACGCTAGGCACAGAATAAACGTGGATGGCAGGTCATACCTGGCTGGTTGTAAAGCCAAGTTGGTGGCATCTCCGAGGACAGCATCCACGATGAGGTTACGGACCGCCATTGCATCAAAACTTATACAGAGGGAGTACTCCCGAGCCTGAACAGCGCGAACAGCGAGGAGTTCGAGCTGCTACCGATGATTGGATCGCTACGCAGAACAGGCGCAGCGGAGATATGATGGAGGGCGGGACACAGATTGACATGGACAGTCCATCCGAGCGCAGGTCTGCGGGAAGTATATGGCACATCATCTGGCACTCACTGACAGTGTTGAGCCCTGACGCATGACCCAGTTTATCCTCAGTTATCTGCAGTTGCCTATAGATGACCAGGTTCTCAAGTTCGAGCACAGGGCTTTACCTCTGCTTTCGTTGCAAAGTTGGTCACAAGAAAGGCGTGACGGAGAGCATACAGCGTAGCTTATTGCTATCGGTCACTTGGAGGAATTGCAAGACCTAATGCATTAGACGACGGAGTCTTACGTGCGTGCAAACATCATCTGCAGGAGTGTTCAATATTCTGATTCAGAAGCACAAAAAGTCCAACTCTCGGAGTTCACTCTACTTAAATCAACGGTTGGCCACGGCCACACGGTAGTATTCTCCAGCCGCGAAAACATTACCAACTTCAAGACGAGAATATGACAAAGCAGGTGTTCTTCCGGGACCAACCACAGGACACGGGTTCCGGTTTGTGTAGCTCTCTGAAAGTTCCTCTCCCCAGGGCAAACACACTGGCCCTACATTTGAATCATTGGATCTCATCGCGCTCTCATGTGGCCCTGATTCCTATCCCAGTGTGTTCCGGGCGACAGGTGCGGGGAGCTGATAGTGTCGTATACACCTGAGCCTCGCACGACCACCGAAACAATAGATAACACATTTGATAGCGTGACACAGCGAGCATGAGCGACGTAAAGTGAAAGAGCGAACAAAGCTGTACGAAAACTATGCACCAAGATGAATATAGAGAATCTGTTGATCGAAGGGTACATGTACAGATTTCATCGTCTTGTTCAGCGCCAGCGCTGCTCGGGTATGATCAAGATGACCAGACTCGTCCACCATATGTTTATAGAATGTCGACGTGATCTTGTTCGTCTCACCATCGTCCACCACCCACATCGTCCCAATCACAGATCGGAACCCAGAAAACTGCATCGCGGACGCGAGATGGATGGCCTCGTCCGGACTTTCTTCATCTCCGAAAGTCGTATGACACGCAGAAAGATACGCAAACTCTGGATTCTTCAAATGACACCCAATGATGCGCTGGATGGTGAAATGTCCGTCGCGCAGAGCAAACGCAGACTCGAACGGCTCCTTTGGATTTGGGAGACCATGACACGCCAGGTGCACCCAATTATTCTTGTCGAGTTCTTCGACAACCCTGGAAATACAACATTCCTCTCCATCTATGCGCGTGAATGTAGCAAGGCCTTCAACGAGCTGACCAATGTTGTCCAGTTCCGCGCCGACCGAAACCAGTTCAGTCACGCCAACAGCTTTGGCTTGGCCAATAGCGACGAAACGCTTCTGTGGAGTTGTAGGACTGGACGGATCGCGCTGTCTAGCGCGAATAAGGGCAGTGAGGGTTGGGGTGTAGGACGAAATGTAGATATTAGGGAGGTTCCTTTGATCCTTCCTAAAAGGACCAGCAGCATGCAAGGGAAGGATGGAGAATTCGGCGGTGGGACACCACCAGATGCGTGACCCAGGTGGACGGATCGTTTGGAGGAAATTGATGATGGGCGAAACGATCTGATCCCATAATTTGCGTAAGAACCCTGCTAGCTCTCTCGTCACGTCGACCCTTGTTGCACGCCTAGTCAAGGTATGGAGCTCCATTGACATGTCTCGAACACCTTTCTGCGTGACTTGCAATGGAATATGGACAGGGTCGCGATCAAGTAGGACGATGAGCGCGTCACAGCCATACTCGCTGGCATTGACGATGATGACCGGACCCCCACTGGCTGCAAGTTGAAGATCACGGAAGAGCGGAGGAAGAAGGAAGCGAGAGAGACCAGGCAGCGCACGAACATTCGTTACAATCTTTTGCATTGCGACATTGAGATGGCACACGCGCTCGTGCTGATTTGGACTGGGTGAATTGAGGGCATCGCGAATGAGTGAGGCGACCCGCATGTAATTGTCTGCCAGCGACTTTCCTGCCGGGCCAGATGTGATGAGATCATCAAGGGGGGAATGGAGACGGGTGAGCTGGGTCCAAAAGACACTGCGGCCCTGTTCGAGGAACTCGACTGCACGGGTAGGGGCACGTTCATGGAGACAGGCCGAGAATGCGTCCATTGCGAGCGACGACGTGAGGTTCTTCAGGGTGGTAAGATGCTGAGGCAACGATGGGAGAGTGGCCAGATGTTCAGTAAGTAATCGAAGAGAGGTTTTATATGCGAGAAGTATGGTGGGATGCTGAAAATGGTGAGCCACACGGATCCATGCTCTAGCGGCAGAGAGATCGGCAGAAGAAACGATTTGGGAGACACATGCGAGTTGACTGTAAAGACTGAACACCTCCTCTTTATCCCCCAACCGCCCCAGGCGTGTGAACCGATTACAGAGGTGCCCTGCAAGGTTGTCCAACGAGGCCGCTCGAAGAGTGTGCCCTCGTGGGAAAAGGTCGAGCGCTTCTCGACTGAGGACAATGGCATCGTCGAGGTCCTTGATTACTCCTAGCTGCTTGTACCGAGCAGAGAGCCCACCCGCAAGGTTGTTCAGAGACGTCGACCGATATGTGTGTCCTTGTGAGTGAAGGTCGAGCGCTTCTCGATCAAGGACAATGGCCTCGTCAAGGTCCTCCCTCCTCCCGAGCTGCTCGTACTGAGTGTGGAGATGAACTGCAAGATTGTTCAGAGAGGTTGATCGACCAGGATGTCCTTGTGGGCAAAGGCTGAGAGCTTCTCGATTGAGGACCACAGCCTCATCAAGGTCTTCCATTCTCCCGAGCTGCTCGTACCGAGTGGAGAGACGAGGTGCAAGGTTGTTCAAAGACCCCGCCCGATGTGGGTGTCCTTGTGGGCGGAGGTCGAGCGCTTCTCGGCAGAGGAGGATGGCCGCATCAAGGTCCTCCCTTCCTCCGAGCTGCTCGTACCGAGTGGAGAGATAATTCGCAAGGTTGTTCAAAGATATTGACCGACCCGGGTGTCCTTGTGTGCAAAGGTCGAGACCTTCTCGAGAGAGGACAATGGCCTCGTCGAGGCTTTCCATTCCCCCGAGCTGCTGGTACCGAGTGAAGAGACGATTTGCAAGATTGCACAAAGACGTTGACCGATTTGGGTGCCCTTGTGGGCGAAGGTCGAGCGCTTCTCGATCGAGGACAATGGCCTTGTCAAGATCCGCCATCTGCCCAAGCTGCTCGTACCGAGTGGAGAGACCAATTGCAAGCCAGGTCAAAGACCTCGCCCGTTCAGGGTGCCCTTGTGGGCAAAGGTCCAGTGCTTCTCGGCCGAGAATGATAACTTCTTCAAAGTCACTCATCCCTCCAAATTGCCTGTAACGAACACGGAGATGACGTGCAAGGAGGCTCAGGGAGTCATGTCGGTTGGGGTGGCCGGATGGGCAAAGCTGCAGAGCTTCACGATCAAGCTCGATCGCCGCCTCGATGTAACTCCTCCCCCCTTCTTCCTTAAACTTGGAGGCGAGAGATTTTGCGCGTGAATGCAACCGTTTAACTGGTAGGCACATTGTTGGAGATGAGGGCGCGAGAGTAGACCTTAGATCAGACAAGAATGGCGCCTTGTGAGGGCGCGGGACCAAGGATCAAAATTTACCGCCCCCAGATACAGGTCGACTTTTATATACTGTATCGAATTATCAAATGCCATGTCTCAGGTCGGCATGGAGGCCGAGCGTGGTTTGCTCGTGTGTGGCCTAATGGTTAATGGTCGCTTTCCAACACACATCATTAGTACAATGCTCTGCACGACAGAAAGACACAAGTACCTTTTGAATTCATCCTGGCTGGCCAAGCTTGATTCAACACGATGGTTTGAGAAAACACTGGTATGTGGTGTGCGGGTGCAGGGCTCGCACCGCAAAGGCAACGATGCAGGTTCTATCACACGTGGACAGCGTGTTCAGCGAGCGTCAATTTCATTCGTCACAAAGGCTATGTACCTGCACCCCACTCTTTCGCCCTGTTGGAAGAATCCTCTCTTCCTCGCTCACTGCCATGGCCCATCGCAACAGCATGTGGGAGAAACAAAATGGAATATCTTCACGAGGTCCTCAACGACCACCTGCTATCACCGCCAGACCACAATCGTCATCTTCGGAAACGCATCCCGATTTCTGTGTCGCCAGAGCTCAATTGCCATCGCCTCCCAAGCCGTCAACTGCCACCACACCACCCCAGGTCACCACCGTAAGCACACCCATACGCCTATCAACACCTTACGTGTGTGGCTCATCTGGAGTGACATGGCTATGTCCAGTAGTGAAGGTAACGCGTCAAACGCCGGTTGGGACGCTGCGGAAGGGGATGATGATACGTGGAAGGGGAGCCTTGGAACACGACGCAAGTATGGTACAGCGGACGTACGACTCGAACGCACTCGACAAGGCTCACCTACTCCAGGACGTTGTCAGGAGGACAACAGTATGGTGACGTGGTTTATCCACCGGAAGAGGACAACTTGCATCGCTCCTATCCTGGAAGGCAATGGTACGACGACTGCAATCCCTTTTACGAATCGGGCATCTTGTTGACCTATCCGCATGTCCAGGTTCCGGCGACAACGTATGGCAGAGCATAGAAACGTTGGAGTGGTGGCAGCGGATGACTTGTGAGACGGAAAGGTGGTGGAGCATCGGCATGATGAACAGGATGGTGATGGCGAGCGTCAAGACAACACCTGACGAATAAGGAATATATCAACGCTCTCCTGAACAAACCAGCGAATTGGATATGTACCCATTCGTGTGTGATGGGGAGTGTCGTCTATCATCTGATTGAGAATGAACTAGCGGTCGACACGCCAGCGAACATTCAGCAGAAGGCGAGGGCCGTAGAAGGTGGCATAACGCTCGTTACCCTGGGTCAGACCGGTTTGAGTTTCATGTACATGGCTTCAAAGAGCGTTAGCCCAGAGAAGTTGAATGAAACACACACCTACCATGATTAGCATACGAGAGCGAGGATACGTCCCGGATGTAGGACGCAACAGTCAAGAAGGAAGCTGTTCGTGTTCTCAGAGACTTGTGGCAACTCCAAAGAAGGAACGGAAAATGAACTGGGCAGTAATTCGCGTGCGAAAACAGGTCCATATCGAGTATACAGTATAGTCCGTAAGTCCGTATACCCGACAAGCCTACTAGTAACTAAAGTACTAGTAGGAGTACTAGTAGTCTACGCACACCACCGTCCCATACGAGTCCAGCTCCTCGAAACGTATGCTACACCAACATTATAAACAAAACGCCTGTCCGCACCCATTACGATGAGGGTATACAAAAAATAAACCAAGCGTCCATGAGTATCCAAAAGAGAGATCGTTCACACTGCACGGGCATATCAGCAAGCGGGTCCAATCAGAACGACACCAACGTACGCAAGACACCCAACGGCGTCAAAGCTCCCCCGACGACAGCCCCCATCGCCACCCCCAACCCCCGTCCTGCACCCGACGTGGCCGGCGTCGTCGCTGCCGTCGACGTCACGACCGCCGGAAGGTCCGCTGCAGCCGAAATTGGCTGGGTCTCCACCTGCCCCGTCCCGATGATCACCATCGTCCCGTTACTCGGAATCCCGTTCACGACCACAAACAACAGCGCTGGCCCAGGGGTCAGCACGTTCGCGTTCGGTGGCGCCTGCGACACGTGCAGGACGTACGACCTATCGTCGTTGACGGTGTACGTGTTGTTGAGCTGCAGGTGGCGCTGACCCATGTTCATCGCATGCGTTGTGAACCCGCCTCGTGAGAGTACGACGGTCGTGTTGGCAGCCGCACTGTTGCCAGACGTGCCCTTGTACGACGTTGAGGAGACGGTCAAGTTGAAGTAGGGCCCGCCGTAACTGAGCGTCTGCGGGACGCCCGTGACTTGCGGACGGACGCTCGACGAAAAGTAAGGTGGGTAAAAGATCTCGGCGGTGTAGGTCGTCGGATAGGATGTGGTGAGCTCGACGTCGAGGTTGGGGTTCTCTCCTGCGATCAACACGGATGCGTCAGGCAAAAGAATGGCGGTCGAGTGGTACATGCGCGCAATGCTGCTCGAGCCGAGACCCGCGTTGGACCAGCGCGAGCCCTTTGGCGCATTAGGATTGTAGATAGCAGGGGTGCCGACGGGGCCCGACGCGAGGGACTGGAAAAATGGCATCTGGTCGAGTGAAGGAACGTAAAGCGTCTGGTTGGCGAACCCAGCAGTGCCATTCGTGGCACCATTGATGACGAGCATGGTGCCGTCGGGAAGAGTGATGAACTGACCCATCGTGTGACCCACGAGCATGTCATCGTCTTGTTCATACGCTGGCGCGAAGCCATCCTGAGGCTCAGGGGTGAGACGCTGGCAGTCTTTCGACGCCGGGTATGTCCAGGTGTTGTAAAACGGCCACGAGTAGTTTCCGTAGTAGTCCGCGGGCATGTCCGATCCACCACAAAAAAGCACGGTGGGGGTATAGTTGTTGGCCGGGGTGAGGGGGAGCATCGCCACCGCACCCGAGGCAGGGTACACGCGCGCGACGCCGCCGGGCATGTTAGGGAGTGGCGTTTCGATATTCTGATTGGGATCCCACAAAACTAGCATGCCCTCAATGATGACGTCTGAAATGCATGGCGAGCAACTCACTGGTGGAGAGGTTGGCCTGGACGAGCATCTTGCCCGACGGCATGAGGTAGGTGTGAGCGTATGAGTTGAGACCCGAGGTGGTGGTCATAAAGTTCATGAGCGTGGCAGGGCCACGGCTGGGGTAAAACTCGTAGGTCGGCGTCGCACCTCCACCCTCGTAGGTTGGATCGGTGTTGGGCATGTTCCTGTTGACGTACCCGCCCGAGACGAAACAGCCGATTAGGACGACGGTACCGTCGGCGAGTGCTTCGGTACCCGCGTACCAGCGCATGTCCTGCATGGAGAGCACGGCAGGGTTGTCGAACCATTGACATTCGGGAAAAGACAAGTTGTCTTGTGTGCAGGGATTAAGTATTCGGATGGCTTTTCTGCCATCATAGTCGCCGTAGACGGCGTCGTAGTTCGGGGAAGACGGTGACCCGGATCCTATCCGGGAAGAGAGGTTGAGTTTCCATAAACGGAGCAACAAAAGGGTCCCCCACCGATGCTAATTTCACCCGTTGTGCCTTTGGCACAGGAAGGCTGTACAAATGATTAGTAAGGCTGTGTGTGATCAGTACAGTGTAATCAGTAGTGGGGTGGTCAGTAACTGTAGTCAGTAT
>JBBPRB010000800.1:0-12499 GCA_038092815.1 Hortiboletus rubellus | reverse complement strand
TTGTGTTTGAGGGGGAGTGTTGGATTTAGGATTCCATATTTGGTATCACTGTTTACATAAGCAGTACTTACATCGGACCATTTACCTTTAGTTTTACTTAGTGACTTACTGAGTATTCTACAGGTACTTACTATCCTAATATTATAGTGACTTACTGAGTATTCTACAGCCTACACAGTCTTCACCAAGTGTCTAAGAGTACGTATATATAGTTAGAACACTAGCTATTATATTTGTGGATGTGCTATTATCATTTGATTTTTATCTATAAGAGACGTGCCTATTTTGAGTGATGGACACTGTAGTAGGTAACTAGCTGGCTCGGCTACCGGCTTGAGTACAGTTGAACCCCTTGTAACCCATGCCCTATATAACCCATAACCCCTTGTAACCCATACATTTTTGGAGTTACACCTGAGACAAGGACCAACATGAACCGGGACCAGAGTCAATAAATATGTCACAACAAATTTACCCTCTGCCACTGGATATGGCACGGTCTCAAACTGGAGATAAGATTATGCGCATGCTTGCAATCCGGCTGCAGACCAGACCCTTCAACAAATGCTGTAACTGTCATCCCAAAATAGTTTGGATTTTTTCATGCGAGAATGTCACACCACAATATCCAAGATCATGTGAAAGATATGATCTGAATTGTGTCTCCAGAAATATCAATAGAGATACTTTGCATATTCTGGGTATATACTACTGTACATAGTTTGAATTTGTACGGAATCTGCTCCATAAACATACAATAAACAGGATGGCTAATCAAAGCGGCGATATATCTCGAGTATACACTTAAAAAAGGAGGGGGATTATATTTGAAACACGAGTCTACATCTGCCTTAACACCAGATATGCGGCACACTCAGGGGGACACTCAGCGGGCCGTTTGGTTGGTGCAGTGAACCACTTAGTGGGAGCGAGCCGCGAGGTATCGATTCTGTGTGAGGGCTCAGTCTAGGTTCTATCAGCATGCGCAGTGACATACGAGAGTGGGAATTGGCACATCTTTTTGCGCGCAAAGCATTGCGCGACCAGAAGCCGAGCAGGCCTTGAACCACTCTTCGCTGTACCAGTTGCGAGGAAGTCTATCCAATGCCACTGATTTCATGTCCATGCGGCAAGCCTCGAACATGCGAGGCAGAGAGGTATTACCTGTGTGCATGGTCATGTGCTCCTCGTGCAAGGCGTTATTGTAAGACTCTACACAGTTGAACAGCTCCGAGATGGCAGGGTTCAGCCACGGTAGTGCCACACGCCTTACAACCTTGGGCTGAGTCCCTGGGGGAGTGTCCGTCTCATCACCGCTTATACCTTCAACATCAAGGCGATCAATAATCCGCCTGATGCTATCCCAAGCTTCCGGGTCTCTCAAACGATTTTCATCAACAATACGCTTGCGCCGCGCTAGTGTCTAGACAGAGTTATCAACACACATTGCCATTTAGCATGCAGTAGACCTTACTCCATGTTTGCAAGTTGTCAACCTGTCGAGCTTGTGCCACCTCTCCGTCCGAGTAAAGATATCAATCGTGGCAAGCTTCGCTTGGTCCTGCTGTTCGCAACGCGTCCGATGTAGCTTTTGAATATACAGCTTGCGCAGCTCCGGCAAGTTCATCTTGCCTTCGTCAAATGTGACGAAAGGGTAAGTTCCATTTTTCAGCTTCTGTTGAAAATCCATGGTCAAGAGGTTGATGACCTCTGTATTCCATCGGGAAGAAGTTAGTGAGGAGTTCCAATCAATTGTGAGATCAGAAAGAGTTGGCGGACTGTCGTTGGTCACATTGAATTCGCACACGGCATCGGGTGAGGCAGACTTGAGCAATTGCGTGCCTCCCTTGCGCTTCGTGAGCCCCCTTTCTTCCAGGTACTTGCGAAAGGCGTCCTGGGAGAGGTAAGTAATGATGTAGAGCAAATGAAAGAATCTTACATGTAAGTGATTTTTTTTCCCCCTTTTCCCCGATTTCTTCCTGCGTTTTGAAGGGGTATCAGTTTCAGTATCTGTGTCACTTCCATCATCCGGCTCAGTGTCATTGGCACTGCATACTTGGATAGATGCCCCCTGAACAGATGCGGCAGTTGGAGTCCCGATGGATTCTGTAATGCGTCTAATGCAAGCTTCTACCACAAGTTTCACTGTGGGTTCGATAACGTGGAGTGTTGCCTGACTGAGATGGTCTGCAAGTAGACAGTCAATCATGCTTTCAAGTTGCACTGGCAAAGGAAATGGCCTTGGGGGGATAGCTCTTCCACCTGCGCCTGCAGGGCCGGAAGCACTGGACATTTCGGGGGTAGCGGGAGAATGAAATTGTGTGTCAGGCATGTCAATATCGGATTGGACGTCAGTCGGGGGGAGATAGCCCTCATTAGAGGAATTGGAGCAGGTTCCTATGGCAGGTTCACGTATTTCGGGATTGGGGTTAATCACGGTAGGTGGAGTTGGGTTTTCTAGAGGAGACCGACCACCAATCCCAGGAATGAAGGACTGAGCGTCTGTTACCGTGGTGCGGTTAGGTACACAAGTTAGTATGACAATGTGAGTTGGAACAAAGTTCTAACCTCGCTCGAGGGACCTTGGACGAAATCCTTAAGGGAGTCAGCACAACAAAACACTTGGCAAAAGCAGGAGAGAATACATACCTTCCAGGTGGGTCTTCTGAGGACTCCTTGAGCAGTTATTGTGTCTTCGGTGGGGGACTAGACTGATATCTTGAGGTCAATCCCGCGACCCCCGCTCGGGGGACCTTGGACGAAGTCCTTAAAGGAGTAAGCACAACGAAACGTTGGCAAAAGCAAGTGAAAATACTTACCTTCTGGGCGGGTCCTCTGAGGACTCCTTGAGCGACTATTATATTTCCGATAAGGGATCGGACTAATATCTCAAGATTGACCCCGCGTCCGTCTAGAGGAAGGAGAATCAGTGTCGCTCTGGATCGAGACACCGGAGGGAGCTCCAGTGTCTAGCGTCGTCACCGCTGTGGTTGCGTGGGATGGTGTTAATGGGGCGTTGACACCATCGACACCATCCGCTGTACAGGAAGAGCTATGGGCAGAGGTCTGAGGATGCAAGATAAATACAGGTTTTAAAGTGCAGTTGAGTCAAACTCACCATTGGCAAGGCGCTAGAGTGAGTTTCATCACCAAACACGTGAACAACTCGCAAACTGCGGGGAGGACGTAGTGTTGTGGCATCCGCATCGGCGCTGGGGGAGGATGCGCTACTGGGGGCTACAGGGGGGCTTCCACTAACGGAGGAGAAAGGAGGCTGAACTGGAGAGGAGGGAGAAGCTTGGATATTGGAAGGATGCTTGGCGCTGGGGGTTGATACGCTACTGGGGGCTACAGGGAGGCTTCCACTAATAGAAGAGAAAGCAGGCTGAGCCCGAGAGAAGGGAGAAACTTGGATATCGGAAGGGTGTTCATCTGTGGTCAAGGTTGGGCCAGGTCCAGCAGGGACTGATATAATGTCCCGGCATGCAGAATTGTCATCAGTTTGTCTACGACCTTGAAATCGGTAATAGGGGGTGTACGGACGGGGCTGAGAGGGATTTGCAGCTGCCTCCGATTGGGCACGAACTTCCGCGCAGTGCTCGGAAGTAGTGGGTGCCCTCTGCGTAGTGATTGCTTGAAACTTGCGCCTAGAAAATTGGACAGCCTGCGAGTTCGAGTTTGGCTGATATAGATGACCCAGGATAGAAAAGACTAAGTACCGTATTCTGTATTTTGGATAAAGTGTCGAGGGCAGTTAACAGCTGGCTACATGAGCTAGCATACGGGGGTTGCGACGACATGAGAGCTGTGTTATCAGAGTCCTCTGTAGCTTTAAATAAGTCACACAATAAGACAAACCTAACGAGTACCCACAGTGATATCCCATCGAAGGAAATGCTATTGTATCCACCTAAACGTGGGAGGGTTGAGTAGAGACAAAAAGAATATGATGACATACGCACCAGGCACGAATTTTGCGATGGACGAGCGGACTCGGATGCCAAGATGATGAGTAATGGAACTTTATGCTGTCACTTTAACGCTTCGTGCACTCACTAGCAACGAGTTTAAGTTTGTGGTTTTTGTTCCCATATGCTGCCACTTTAACGCTTCGTGCATCACTAGCAACGAGTTAAATTTTATGGTTTTTGTTCCAGTGACATTAGCTAGCTAACTAAATAATACAAGATTCTACAAGATACACGGTTCTATGGAGCATCACATCTCAAATGAGTGGGTGACGAGCAGGTGAGTGGGGAAGATGATGGTGGAAAGTGAAAGCCTATCCGTGTGAAAGCCCCGGCCTCAAATAGTGAACGACGAATTCCGGCACGTGATGTTCTCAATTTGGACTGTGGTTGGATTTCTCCGGCGGAGCACCATTCACTATTTGTGACACCGCTCAGCCACTCCGGCACTTCTTTCCGCTCCCACTCAGTACCCCCTCAGCTTGCTCGTCTAACCTTCTTCCCGCTCGTTGTGTGTAATGACAAGCGGGGCACCTTGTTTGTTTATTTGGTTTCCAAACATGATATATAAACTAGTGTAGTAGTGTAGTAGTCATATCATCCTCCGCATTCGGAATAGTAAGAAAAACAATAACAACACAGAAATGAAGCAATGAAATGAGCACAAAGTACAGCCAAGCAACAGTGTCTGGAGGCGAGCAGACATTGAACATTCCCCGAGGTACGCAAATGTGTGCTCAGCACAATAAACTGAGGGATCCGTCAGAATGCTGACAATAATCTAATCAGGTCTGATGTTTAATCTAATCATGGTGGTTTAGATATGGTTGCTCAACACTGAATACGGTGCACACATTTTCCAGACTTGATTCATTGCCACGAGACCATAGCCACAGCCCTCAACAATGACAATGCAATCTTTTGTTTCCAACGCACACGTGCAACTGGTATAAATTTCATGCTACCTATGACCACGTATCACATACCACTCAGATTGACCATGTCGACCTCCCTTTATACTAGTCAATCCCGCCGATTCCAGCCCTATAAGTCCGCCCTTCGCACTAAGCATCCCCATCGATTCTCCAGCTATGCAGTGATCTCAAGGACACTCGAGTCCTCCAGATGGCCAGCCATCATGGTACATAGATGTAGTTTTAAGGATAGTCTATTCTAAGGAGTCCACTGTAGGATGTTGAAATGGGGTCCCTGACGTAGTCTATTCACGAGGATTCCTCTACAAGTTCAACGGTCTGCTTTAGTGCTGGTAAGTAACCATCGCATCCCCAGCTGCGTTTTTTTTTACCGTAAGCCCACGATTCAGTTGCAAGCGGCGTCACTGCTGCACCTGGCACTAGTACCAATGACCACACAGCAGACAGGGCTGGTCCCTTCCCCAATGAACTTCGGTTCTCTGATGGCGCTAGATCTCTTCACGGTTGTACTTCATTAACCACAGTCTTGCTTTCCCGCCCGGATCAGCGTAGACTGCTGATGCCTCACATTTCTCCTAAGCTCCAAAAGAGTATTCGAAATGTAGTTCGACGTCGCTTACGACGTTATGCGGCTTACCTCAATACGACACTCTCTGCAGAGATTGAAGGCACCATCGCGGTTGTGGTTGACTTGGCCATGAGCAACCTAAAGGGATCTGAGAATCCCAAGGTGAGCATGTGAAAACATATTTCTTCCGTCGTTTCACGACTGTTTGGCAGATTGCTTCTGACACCAGTGCCCAGTATCCCAGTGGCAATCCCAGTGCAGTGGGCCTCCTTCCGCAACGCATTTGGAGCTCTGTGTTATGTGCAACGATGGATGTCATCCTCCGTGGCTCTGTGGTTGCTCTTCGCTCTAGTGGTCGATGCCTTGGTGCAGCGTTCTGCCCTCACTCTCCTAGAACTTTGACTAGTACATACCATTCTCAGAGATCTAAGATCCAGAGGCTAAACGTCACAGACAGGGGAACACGGCCATGTCATGCCTGATGCCTGGGATCGGCCTTCACCACGGTTCTAAAGGTGCAGAGGAATGTGGAATGAGCATATATCCTGTACTTGTCTACTCGCATCCATTGTTCCGTGTCTGATACCAAGTCTGCGAAATGATACCAAGGTCAACTATACTCCATGACATCATGGTTGTCAGTGGGGTTAACTGGAAGAAATGTATATAAGTGGGTGGAGAGTGAACTTTGAACTTCGATATTTATGTGCAAAAAACGACAATGTCCTGACAAGATCTTGAAACAGCCTGATTAGCACAATCTAGAGCGGAACCAGAATCTTGCAATAGCACTTCGCAGCTCCCGTTTAGTCCGAAGAGGTCCTTCCTGCAGATCATATCAAGATGCTTGTTCTTAGCTTTCTTAGACCCCCGATTTATCATGTTGTTGCTAGCAATAGGTTTGATTCTCGTATGAAAAGAACAATTCCCCCTCTGTTTGGGGTCTGATTGACATTGCAGAAAGTTCTGATTACCCTCTGAGTACAGCACCTCGTGCGTCGTCCTCACTGCACCTGGGCCAGGTGAGAAATGGTACCCCCCCACGCCCGCCCTCCCTGCCCTCCTCCCTTTCTTGGTCCGATCCATCCTACGGTATGTTTGCCAATGGTTCCCAGAGGTATCCAAGCAGTGCCCCAGCCCCTGTAAACAGCTCAGGGGTGGGTTCAGGGAGGTACACAGTATGAAATAACATCCAGTAGGAGACCGGCAACTCACAGGAAGGCTCACCTCTTCTGAAATAACCGTAACAGCCGCCTCTTCTTCGTCCTCCAAAGGTAGGTCGAAATCAGGGGTAACATACCCATCGTCTCGATTGCCCGATGACCCAACGGTGGCACGGACTTCATCCCCTCGTGATCCACCTCCATGTGAAGAAAGTAGAGGTTTGAGTTCGTAACACACCGAACCAGGGCGCATTCACTTACACCATGTTCGCGTTATTTGTGTTTGTTTTCTTTTGCTTCCTGCTTGTCGATAACATCCACTCTTCAGTTTACCTTGCTCACCTTCAGCGAGACGTCAACACCTGTGAGAGAGCCATCACCACCACAGATAACGAGGGTGCCGATTCCCTCTTCAATGAGGTTGTATGCAGCCGATAGACAGCCTTCTGGGGTGCAGACCACCCCGTCGCTTGACAAGAAATCTCGCACGTGCCTCTCCAAACCAGCTGTGGACATCATCGAACCCAACACAAACAATGCAGCGACCCTTGAGGGAACGACCACCTGAGTGATCAGGGGTGCTGTCGCGAAGGAGGCTACCATCGCCGAAATGCAAGTTGTTGATCAGGTTGGGCGGCAGTGGGATCTGTGAGTGGCTCATTGTACAAGCCGTAGTCCAGGGTGTTTCTGCGAACGAGACCCTCACAACCTTCACAGACGATATATGTCTAGCATCTTCTCAGATGGTGTGAAGAGCTCGGGGATGAACGGAAAGAATTGCCTGAGAATACCAATCTTGACGACGCAACAGAGGACGGCATATCCCAGCAACCCTCCAAAGTTCCATTCTTCAACTTGGAAACGTTGATGTTATAGGGACTATGGGCTCAATGAGAACAACAGGGCTGAGGATAATGGGCAATAATCAGTGTGTATCAGTGCTCGAGCGATCACTGAAGAGACTTAGCACAATATCAATCAACCCATCGGAGGTCTGCAGTTATCTCTGTATATAGTCGTGGAACTCTTCCAAGAGGTTGGGCTGATGCCCATTCTTCTGACCTATCCTGTCTCGGTGTGATAGACAACGCTGCCGCGGATGATGAAAATGATATGATACAACGAGGGTAGAGCTACAGCTATTGTTTGATACTAATAACTATGTCATCCTTAGGAGTGAAAAGCGATAATCTTTTCCAGATATGTTCATCAGCCTGATCTAACTTTCCTCGCACTATGCCAAGATTTTTTATCTTCGGGAAGGCGGTGAGCCAGTGGCAACAGTGCATCTGCAACTCCCTTGAGTATTACTGCTTGCAGTCTGTAAGAGATACAAAGGACCTACCAGAACACCACTGCCCTCCTTGGTTTCAGAAGTATCAGAACAGTGTATGCTCAGGTGCGTCATGGCACAGCTGCGGTGTTCATTTCTTGGAATATCCAAACTAGATAGGGGAATGGCCTGGAAGATTGGAGGAAACCAGACGACAACGTGTTGAAGGGCAGGGAGGATATCAGAGCAAGCAAGAATCCTCGATATCTGCAAATCGCCACCAGAGACATTGACTATTGACATTCTGAGCGACCTCACCATAGCAGGAGTCTGCAAGTGTCGAGACACTGACAGAACGTATTCTGGCGGCCCGCCTATGCAATTTAATGAGGGCAGGTCAATGCAGATGCTTATATTGGAGGCACTTTTTTTCCATTGCCTGTGTGAGGAGATGGAAAGGCTCTCAAGGAGGCGGTGCCGCTGTAGGAACTTTAGAAGGGCCTTGATTGGGTATTGGCGATCAACCTCGAGGATTCGCAGCTGTGGATAGTGCAGCTCTTGGAACAATCTAGTTCACTGAGCACCGCTCATATGCATATCTGTGAGTATGAGCTCTTGGAGGGGCGAGTGGCGTAGTGTAGCCAATGTAAAGGGAAGTATTGGTGTGGTGAGTATGATTTTTGACCGCTCTGTGAATGACTGTATCCAGGTTGGCGCATCTGAAATGGGAGGATTCTTCGGAATGACAATGTGGGATACAGGAGGGGGAGGGTTCCCAATGTAGGAAAGCTCCGGGCATCCAGTGCCTTTGATGCTCTCTAGCAAGGAAGCCACTACACCCGGCGAGAACGCAGCTCCCATACACGATAAAGAAACAGTTGTCGAAATCTCCACAAGTCTGGGTAACGACCGGAAGAAAATGTCGAGTGCCAGCAAATGTCTGTCCGTCGCAGACATCATGTTGAGATACAAGTGTTCGGGCAGACTGAACACCTGGGTCCTCCGCCAAAGGAGAAGGGTCTCACAGTCTTTGTAGGGAACAGATACCCAGAAGGCACCGGGCTGGGGTACCTCGAAGTCCGCTTCCACGAAATAGGATGGAGCTGCGATCTCGCGGAAAAGGGATGAAGTTTGAGTCAAAGTTTTGAGACTCTCCACTGGCACATAGTCAACGATCTTGTATAAAAGCTCGTTGGGCAGGTGTGGTATGGATGGTAATGGCGCCTACTCAACTCAATAACCTTTCAGGATGAGAAAGAGAAACACTTACATGGCAGGCTTTCTTCGGCAGAGCGACCTCCTCCTTCCGGCGAGCGTCGCGACAGCGCTTCAGTGCCAATAATCACTTCAACGAATTTCAGAATGCGTGAACAATAATAAAAGTCGATAGGCGAGCTTATGGGTGGCCAGTCCTGTGTAGTTGACGAATACTGACGCTTTGCAGCTGGAAGTTCGGATAAATCAACATCCCTCTTGCGTTTGAGGTGGTGCTGGAAAGACATGGGTCAGGGGAAAGCTAGATAGGGATAAATCTCACTTTGAAAGTGAAACTGGGGGCGTGCCTGGGTGTAAGTCGCTTGCGGGGCCATGCCTCTGGAAGCTCCTCTATAGCTTTACGCTTCCTGAGTGAAACCAGAGGTGCAATAGACAGCGAGGGGAATATCTACCGAACTAAGGTCAATAAAAATACTAAGGGAGATGGATTGCCTCACCTGAATTGGGCATTGGATGACAAAAGCTCTGCCAATAACATTGCTCATTTGAAGACTGATAGCTATGAAGTTGGGGAGATTGGAATATGGTAAGATTAATTGACGGCATTGTAAAGTAGGAACTTATGTAGGGCGCGATCGACAGCGAGCTCTGTGTACATGCATACAATAAAAAGAGACACAATTGAGCTGAATTTTGGAAACGCGCGCACCGTATTCAGTGTTGAGCAACCATATCTAAACCACTGTGATTAGATTAAACATCAGACCTGATTAGATTATTGTCAGCATTCCGACGGACCCCTCAGTTTATTGTGCTGAGCACACATTTGCGTACCTCAGGGAACGTTCAATGTCTGCTCGCCAGACACTGTTGCTTGGCTGTACTTTGCGCTCATTTCATTGCTTCATTTCTGTGTTGTTATTGTCTTTCTTACTATTCCGAACGCGGAGGATGATATGACTACTACACTACTACACTAGTTTATATATCATGTTTGGAAACCAAATAAACAAAAAAGGTGCCCTGCTCGTCATTACACACGACGAGCAGGAAGAAGATTAGACAAGCGAGCTGAGGGGGTACTGAGTGGGAGCGGAAAGAAGTGCCGGAGTGGCTGAGCAGTGCCACAAATAGTGAATGGCACTCTGCCGGAGGAATCCGACCACAGTCCAAATTGAGAACGTCACGTGCCGGAATTCATCGTTCACTATTTGAGGCCGGGGCTTTCACACGGATAGGCTTTCACTTTCCACCATCATCTTCCCCACTCACCCGCTCATCACCCACTCATTTGAGATGTGACGCTCCGTAGAACCGTGTATTTTGTAGAATCTTGTATTATTTAGTTAGTTGTTACCTAATCCGAGCGAACAGAAAACAATAGCGTAGCATTCATGATCAATGAACAAACGAAGTTAACACCAGTGTGGTACTATACCTGTCCAATCTACTGAAGAACAAGGATTAGATGAATGTTGTTGTCAGGGAGTGGACAAGGTTGTATCAGTGATCGCATACAATTTTGACTAACTTGGCACTTAGATTATTATCATTCTTATAACCATGGCATCAGAGTTGACTACTCGTCCATCGCAGGTTCGTTCCGGTGCATTATTGTCTCATTGTCTCATTATGCTGCTCTACACAATAGCATGTATTGTCTTGTCTCCTTCACGACACCACTCGGTGAGATGGCTTTCAGCAGAATGCTATATATTCTGACGTTGTTGCTGCAGGTCACATCATACATCATTGGAATCAAACATCATGTCGAAGCCAGTTGACGTCCGTTGTTGTGTTGTTGTTTTATTCACTCTCACTCATTTCTTTTAGTTAATCCACCGGTCTACTCTCACCCGTCATACCAAAGCGGTCAATGCGTTGGCCATCAGTCTCCAAGGAATGTTCCTTTTTAGCGGAGGTACGTCATTCACAAGGTTGCAGGGCTCGTCTTAATTGACTTTTTCAGGCAATGACAGTCGCGTTGTGATATGGAACCTACATATCATCCGGCGAGATGATGCAAGAGATTTGTGTCCCTTCATCGGGGTTTATCAGCGCTTTGACCTGGCTAATGTTGGATGACCGTGACGACTCTGCCTTCGCCTTTGGTGCATCCGATGGAAATATCCATATCTACGAACGAGGGAAAGACGCGTGTGTCTTTCAATTTCTCAATATCACAATCGCTCACGTGGGGGCTATTGAGTCACTTGCTTGGGATCTGATCCATTGACGGCTTGCCAGCGTCGGTAACGGCCATCCCCACATTTGGAAGTTGTCAGCCGACAGTTTGTAAAGTTGATACCACGTCAGTTTTGCCTCTAACCCTTCCAACAGAATCCCTCACTCCTGTTCTCTCCGATCCGGAGAAACAGCCCTATGTTGCCCATGCTGTTCATTCCTGTGATGAAGGCTCAAGCCTTCTCGTTTCATATCTGGAAAGTGGTTTCGTGTAGGTAGCTCATGTTACTCAGTTGGACATTTCTCATTTCGATCAGTTATTGCTATTCGGTGGAACCTTGGGATCTTAAGTGGAAGAAGAAAGTAAACAGGCGCATATAAGTTCTTTCCATCTTGGTATCCGCGTACTAACCACATCCGTGTTGCAGAGGGAGCACTTGTCTTGATAGCCAATACCTTATAGTCTCTAATTTGCGGGATGGCGTTGACAAGTATGCTGTACCCACCATGCAGCGCATTCAAAGTTACAACCACACCATCGTGGTAAATGTCCCCTTGCAAGTCTCAGTCGTGCGAGAAGCTGGTTGGGTCATTGTCGGAGGCGATAATGGCTTTGTGCGTATCTTTGATTACCAGACTGGAGCTTTTCGTGATAAGCTTGACCATGGTGATGGTGAGTATAGTATGCACTATGCAAGCTTTTTTGTTTTATTTCTGACGTTATGGTATAGCCGGCGACAGGGTCATCACCCTTGCAGTAAAGTTTTCATACATCCCTTGTCGCTTGCTTCTAACCCAACGCAGTTGCATGAAGGTCCGCGCGGTTGTACAATTGTCACTGGTAGCTCTCTTGATGGTCATAGCAGTATCAAGGTATGGACTCAGAAACACAAGGTAAGTTAAAACGGTCGCGGTTTGATCTTCACTGATGGCGGATTGCCTTCAGAGTTCGAACGCTCCCGCCACCGATGTAGCTGTGAAACTTCAAACCTCAGCCTCTGTCACCATCAAACAATTGATTGCATTCGTGATCGTGTGCATCTGTATCAATGTACTGATGTCATATCTGTAAAAGGTAAAAGAAGTGTAGGACAGATTGGTGCTGCCTGTAGAATACTCAGTAAGTCACTATGATATTAGGATAGTAGGTACCTGTAGAATACTCAGTAAGTCACTAAGTAAGACTAAAGGTA
>JBBPRB010000799.1:0-12572 GCA_038092815.1 Hortiboletus rubellus | reverse complement strand
TAGTCAACCCCTTTCTACGAGATTGATACTTGTTTCTAGTACCAACTCGATCAGGGAAGAGTTTCCTCTTCACCTCGCTAAAGGTTTACTATCCGTGGAGATAAGATTGGTTGTCTGGTAAGCGTTTCTCAGCATTTCTACTGATCTTATCTAGAAAGAAGACACCGGGACTTTCCCCTTCGCGGCGGAAACAACAATCTTCGTCCCCACGGCCTTCGCAACCTTTCTGCGTGACTTTGTGCACTTGGTCTTCAACCTCATGCACGAATCGCAGGTCCGTCCAGCCCGGCCAACGCACTTCCATCCAGCCCGGCCAACGCACTTCCGTCCCGCCTTCTCGCACGCCTCGCACCCCAGGTTGTGCGTGACCTTCCCCGCGTCATTCTGCGTTCGGGCGGACTTTTCGCCCACGAACTGGACCTCCCCATCATCTTTCTCGACCTCATCTTCCTCCTTGTCCAAGACCACCTTGCGTGACGCTCGCTATCATGGATTAGTCACGGGGATCAGGTAGTATCTCTAGCCAAACACTTACTTTCCTTTTCTGCCCTGCACTCGAGGCAGAATCTGGGGTTTCGCTTGGCGAATCCGACACCGGCGGCTCCTCGACCTTTTCCGCCTCTTTCCCCTTCGCCTCAGGACTCGCCTCCTCCACTTTCCGCATTGCGATCTCCCCCTGCCATCGTCCGAATGAGGCGTTGGCCTCTCGCATCCGCATTAGTAGGTCGTCGTCGAGGTCTGTGCTGATCCCAATCTTGCGCACCGCTTGAAAGGTGGTGTGCACCCGGGCCTGTCGTGTCATCAGTATCCGGGTAGTAATGAAACCCGGCGAATGACTCACCACGAGTGCCTGCCACTGCGCGCACCAGGTCTCCCGCTCCTCTTGCAGCTCATCTTTCTCGTCGGGCACCGCACAGGTCATGCCATCCAGCTGGGTCTTGAGGGCCGCGACTTCGCCGGCGGCATTGGCTTTCTCCCGGTTGACGGTGGAAGGTTTGGAGAGCGAGAGTATATCCTCGAAAAGGGGAAGGGACATGGCGAAGGAGGATGGAATGTAGGATGTGAAAGGAGGACGGGAAGTTGTTGAGGACGGTCGGGTAACAACCCCCGCATTTTATGCGAAGTTCCGCTATTGTCCACGTTTCAAGGTCCGCAATCAACAGAGTCACGTGACTGACTGGGGACAGTCAGAGTCAAAGCATCCAGGGGATGTGGAGACCACAGGTTCCCTATGGCCGCATATAGAGTTTTTCCCCTATTCTAGGTTGTCCCCTGCCTCCATCGAAGCTCCTATCCGTGTCCTGTGTCTTCCCGAGTGAGTCTGCGCCATTTCCGTACGTTTCCGTCTACTGTTGTAATTATCCGGGCCGGCGTCCTTTTCCAGGTTTGCCGGAACGAACATCTAACATTGTGGCCCCATTCACCCCTTCATTATATTTGCTTCCCGTCTCTTTTTCCTTTCTTCATTTGAGTTTCCCTTTGACTGGCGCGTTCGTTATATCACCGGATTCGCTTAGAATGCAATCACTCAATCTAGACTCTTCGGTGTCGTCTCCAATGCAACGGTACTGTAGCATGACCTGTAGCTCTTTCCAGGTACGATTACTACTTTTCTCGTACAGTCTCAAGCGGTGTTACTACCGTGAAGGGGCAAGTAGTATTTTCGTTACAGCCTTCAGTTACTATCGCGATGTTTCCTTTTAAGGAAAAGGTCTTGGGTGTTACCCGGGACTATAAACTCCTATACTATAGAAAATAGAACATCTCCCTTTTTGGCAGCAGTTTTCGTCATCCCCAAATCTCTCCAACCTCATCTCCAACCTCGTTGCTTTCCATTCGTACCGGGTCCTCATCCTTGACCCGGATTTCAACCTTGTCGTTCCGGATTTCGTTCCTTCCGCCCGGATTCCCCCGGATTTGGTTTTCTCGCCCGCGGGAAAGTCTCTGCTTACCCTTCTCACTAACAACCTACCTCGAACCCCTTGGGATGAGTATTTCCTCGCACCCACCTGTGTCTTTGCTAGTTTTCCTAGCTTTCCTTAGGGTATTGACACCCCTAGAACTGCCTATCACCTTTACAACGGTTCGTAGACCCCAGATGCGATCCGGTCCTTGATGATCTTTACCGTCTCCGTCCACATAGCGGGGGGTACAGGAATGTTGCGTAGTACCCAGGGAGTGTGGGGCACCATTGGAATCTTTACGGGTGGAAAGTATCTCAGGTCCATTCGCCCCCGCTCGAGCGGCGTCCAGGCAAAAGCCATCTCCTGCTTGTGCACAATCCAACGCATGAGCTTAAGTTCTTCTGGCCAAAGCCAATTTGCAGGATCTAGATCGAGGGCGTCAGCTCTTTCCTGCATAAAACAAGTTCCGGGAATAAAGTCCGGTGGATGTGTAGGTAGTGGTATCATCCCGGCGAGCGGATCGTCCGGTAATGATTGTGTGACACGGAACTCCTCATCCACGGGAGCGAGCACCAATCGAACCTTCTTCGCCACCGGCTTGTAGGCCAGTGCATGAGAATTGGTATTGTATGAATAAACGGAAGAAAAAGCGTCTGTAGCGTCTGGGTTCAAAACAGTTTGAGTAGATGAAAGAAAAGCATAGTCCGACGAAGGTGGAATTGGTCCAATAGACAATGGTGGTAAGTGCATATACGAAGAGGGTGAAACGGCCGATGGTGCGAAATGTTCATCGGAAATGGACGGAAACAGATCGGGAATAGAAGAAATGGCAAGGCAATTGTAATCTCCCCTGATGGTAGTTGGATCATCGAAGCCTAAAAACCCATCTCCACGACGGATTGGTGGTTGTTGCATTGCTTATTCTTGCGGCAACACGGGTAACCTTCCGTCCACAATCGGGTCGACAACGTGAATTGTTTCCCGGTGTTCGGGTCACGGAGAGTAATCATCTGCGACCCATCTGGGAAATCGTCAGTAGTAGCGCTCATTAAACAATGGAATGGTCGCCCGAGCAACAGATCAAAGTTGGTGCGTACTAAGATCTGCACCTGTACCATTACTTCGCCTGCACTGAGATCCAGGACGAGATTCTCCAGGACACCGACGGTGGTATCGATGCTGGTATTCGCCGATGACATCCTCATCGTATGGTCCGATTGGATCGGCAACCTGAGGTCCTCCCATATACGCTTGGGCATCGCGATAATCTCGGAACCTGAATCCAAAACTCCCCGGATGACTCGTCCTGAACTCCCGACCTTAGCATCCACCCCCTGCAGAGGCAGACTGTGGTGTGCAACGATGAGCCCTTCGTCATTCTGGAGAACCCGGTCAGCAAAGTCACGGCCGACTGCATTGGGGTCCAGACCGGACAGCTCGTTCACCTGAACAATGTTAGCGGACAAATTGGTAACCCTCTTAACTGTGGTGAGGTCCTGGAATTGCTTCCTGAACTCGGGCGATACGGCAAACAAGTCTTTGACTGGCACTGGAACAGCGATATCCAGTACCCGATTCAATACCCGTCGTGGCGCTGCCTCGTCCTCAAGCGGGAACGAGTATTTGAACTGTGTAGAGGGAGAAACCGGTTGGTTAGTATTTGAGACGCAGGGGAGAGTGTTACTCTGATCTCCTGATCGAGTAATGGCGGATCCAGGTTGTACTGATGATGATGGGGTGGTGGTTACATTGTGTTGTTCGATGTGGGAAGCTGACATCAATGGCTCGGGGCGAGATGGGGATGATGGGGTGGTCTTCTGAAGTTCTGGGGAGAGAAGCTCCTCTGACACAGTGGCCGCTCTTGGATCTGGTCACTTCCGAGGTGGCATGTGCACCCCGTCAAACCGGACCCGTTTACCCTTGTCCTTGGCAGCTCTATCGGCCTGGAAACTGGCCCAAGCCTGAGCGAAGTAAGGCTTGAATTCATCATCAGTATCCTCTGGATCGCTTTCCTGTTTCTTAGTTAAAATAAACACGGACAGGTCGATGTCCAGTACCACAGGTGTTTCCAGGTACAAGGTGGAAAAGATGCCGGCGGTAACATGCGGTGGTGGGTCTCTGGCGAATGAGGTAGAGGTGCTGGCAGAGGTCAATGGTTGTCCACCCTGACCGATACCTAACGTATAGTCGACGGCGTTTTTGAGGCACCTGCCTCCAGTAACTCGCGGAATCTCAGATCCGTCCGGCATATAAAGGCGGCTGTCCTGTCCCTGGACCACTTTCCCTGTGTTCAGATAGTCCATGCAGACCGTGCATGTGCGGGTGAAATGCCCGGGTCCTGCACAGAACTTGCAGAGTGGTGGTGGACGGATTGCCTGCATGGCTTCAACCTTGATACTGGTTGCTGGGTTGCATGTCGGGTTTGCCGGAGTGGCATGTAGAGGCGGGTGAGGTGGTGCATAGGTGGGTTGCTGTTGGCGAGGGGCGGCAAAGGGAGGTTGGGTGACAAAGCCCGGCTGAGCAGCGACGGCAGGAGGGAGTGACGAGCGGAAAGCCAATCCTGTTAGGAGAAACTCGGCGACAGTGATGACGTCACTCATTGGGTAGGGGTCATCCGGGTGGACATCCTGTTTGGTGATCAGTAATCGTTCCTGTACTTTTTGTTGTAAAGCGGATGGGAATCCGTTAAGGTAGAGCATATCCCGCTCCACCTCAGCTAGCTTCCGGTTAGCAATTAGTAATGCCAAGATTTTCTGGAACGCCTGGATATACTCTCCGAGTTCATCCCTGTTCCGCATCTGCTTTGCCTGGTAGTCCTGGACGAGGTATTGAATGTCAGCTCGACAATAACGGTTTGTACCTTCACAACCTGGGTACAATTTCTTTACGGCCACAATGAATGCATCCCAATCCGCAGGAGCGGCTGTTGCTTCTGGAAGGGTCTGCCACAATTCGGCTTCATCTAGTGCGGCATACCGAAGAGCCGCTTTTATTTTTCTCGCTTCGTTAAGGGCGGTGGCGTCGCCAAGGTACTCGATGTCTTCTAAGTATCTAGGGAGCTCGGAAGGAGACTTCCCGTCAAATTTCGGGGCGTTCGGGGTTCCGCAAAGCGGCATCTCGATCAGCTGAGCCATTGGTAATGGTGGGTTCTGTCGAGGATTAGCAGGTGGTACGACTGGGTTAGGATCGGGTAAGGCCGGAAAGGACAGTAAAACGGGAGATAAAACTGAGGAGGAAGAACAGGAAGAAGAGGATGAAGTATGTGGTGAGGAAAGCTGTTCCGAACGGGGTTTAGAAGGACAGGTACTGAAATCAAAGAGAAACGATAGAGAAGAAGATGGGGTCGGGTTAGGTAATGGAGATGAAAGCAGGGACGACTCGGAAGTGGAGAGGGATGTTAACGGAGAAAGGGGAACTGAAGCGGGCAAACGGTACTGGGTTGAGAAAGGGGTTTGCTGCGGGGTTGAGTGGATGAAGGCACCCAGGATAAATGGTGAGTCAGAAAGTGGGGAAACGGGAGAATGAAACTGGTTGTGTTGGGCTCTTTCCGGGGTAACCAGGATAAGGAGCTTGGGTTCTGTGGAAAGTTTGAGGCAGCGGAAATCAGCTAGGAGATCTTCGATCTCTAATCGCTCTGGAGTGGATCTAAGCGACCTTCTCGTCAACCTGTCAAAACCCCTCGTGGTGGGCTCCAGTTGTAAAACAGATAGTCAGTCTAGGGTGTGTCAAACCCTGAAAGAAAGCTAGGAAAAACTAGCAAGGACACAGGGTGGGTGCAAGCTGATACTCGTCCCAAGGGGCCTGAGGTAGGTTAGTGGTGAGAAGGGTATGCGAAGACTTTCCCGCAGGCGAGACAACAAATCCGGATGAACCCAGTCGAAATACAAAGATCCGGGGAGACGATGTGGTTTTTCGGTCAAGGATGAGGACTGGATACGAGTGGGAAAGGTGACGAAGTTTTGGACAAGGTCGGAGGAAGACTTAGAATCGTAAAATCGAGCCGGAAAGAAGGTACTCCATTCCTGCAAAGGGTACAGATTTTATAGTCCGGGCAACACCCAAGACTTAGTACATATAAGGTAACTATGAAAAGCGCGATCAAAGGCTGTGAAGAAAATAATCTTCGCTGTCACGGGTAACAATGTTGCGTAGAAAGAGACAAGAAACCATATGGAAAGGTACGAATCGCCCTGTAGTCATGTACGGCGACCCTTCAATGGAACGAAGTAAAAATGGTCTAGAGCGGTCCGGACGGAAGTAAGTGCCGCCGGTGATCAGATGTACAAATAGAGAAACGGAATGAAGTATAGATGACGTATGAAGACAGATAGAACTTATTACATCATGTTAGTCATCGACCAGCCGGGCCCGGGTTGGGACGGACAATCGGAAAGGATGGAATGGAAAACGGGAATGTACTTATAAAGGTCGGGTCCACTCGGATGGACACGGGGTAGGACGGGAACGTTGCTGGACACATTGGAAAACCTAGAGGATGCTGAAAAAGGGGAAAAACTCTGTATATGGACATAGAGAGCCTCCAGCTCCTACACCGGGTTGTACAAAACCTTTGGGCTGTTCCATATAAATTTCTTCGTCAAGTTCTTCAAATAGAAAAGCAGTCTTGACATCTAGCGCTTCAATTTCCCAATCTTCGAGCGCTGCAATAGAAAGAAGAAGTCGGACAGTTTCGAATCTTGCAACCTGTAAAAAGGTTTCTTTGAAATCTATTCTGTATACTTGAGTGAAGCCTTTGGCAACAAAGCGAGCCTTTGGCAACAAAGCGAGCCTTTGTGCGGCCGTCGCTTTTGACAACATATACCCATCTCCCTTTGACAGGTTTTTGTCCAGGTGGAAGGTCAACCAATTCCCATACTTTGCGCTCTTTTAGCGACTTAATTTCTTCTTCCATTGCAATCCTCCATTTGTTCTGTTCTCCTTTTGGTAGTTTCAGAATGTCTTTGTAGTGCGATAGTGTGCCAGTGATGGAGATAGCAGAGGCTATAAGAGAGTCAAAGAATTGAGCACTATACAAGGTTCCAAGATCATCATCCTCATTTGTAGGGATAGATGATTGAACTTCTCGTTCAATTTCCATGGGAGGTCTAGCTCCATATGTATTATCAGGAATGATGCGTGGATTACGAATACGAGTTCCTCGACAAAGTTTGTTTTGAGAAGGAGGTTCAGGAGGAGTTGGAGAAGGAGTACGAGGAGGCTGTTGATCTCCTCGTGGTGGAAATTGTTGATTGGGATCATGACCATCCATAGGTGGAAATTGATAGTGATGAGTGACCGGAATATAGTCAGCTGAAACAGGGTCTTTATGCTCGTCTTGATCCTGGTCCGAAAGGTTGTTGGGAATAGAAATCTCAGCAGGTTTGTCTTCTTGTTTTCCAGAACAATAGGGGAACACAAGTTCATCGAAAGTGGTAGTGGAGGAAACAATGATAGTTCTTCTCCTAGGAGACCAGAAACGGTAACCTTTGGTTCCTTTCTCATATCCAATGAAGATGGCTTCTTCTGCTTTGGCAGATAGTTTATTGATACGATCTTCTTTTGGAATCAAAACATAGGCACGACATCCAAATACTTTAAAATAGGAAACATCAGGCTTACTGCCATTCCATTTGGATATGGGAGTAGACCATTCAAGACGACGCATAGGCTGTTTGTTATAGATGTGGAGAGCAGTCTCGACAGCATCTTGCCAGAAAGAAGGTGGCATACAGGCATGCTGACACATAGCCTCAGATTTTTCAAGGATTGTGCGATTAAAATGTTCAGCACGACTGTTTTGTTGAGGGGTATGAGGTACAGAGGTTTGATGCTCTATACCCTTGGACGAGAGGAACGTCCGAAGAGAATGATTAATATATTCCCCTCCACAGTCCAAACATACAGAGCGAAGAGAGTACCCAGTTTGGTTCTCTGCCCAAGCAATCAAATCCTGAAGGGCCTGAATAGCATCAGACTTGGAGCGCAAAAAATGCAAACTCGCAAAACCGGAAGCGTCATCAAGAAAAGTGATGATCCATTTGTTATGAGAACGCAACAAGGTCAGCATTTCACACAAATCAGTATGGATGAGGTCAAGCACACGAGAAGAGCGTGAAGCTGAAGCAGGAAAATCCCGCTGATGTGCCTTGCCAAAAGCACAGCCTTTGCAAGTAGGCATAGAAGTGGGTGGCGTAATAGAAGGAACACCTGACAAATGCTGATGAGCATGTTGAAGAGCATTCTTGGATGGATGTCCAAGACGCTGGTGCCACAAGTCGAAAGACTTGAGATCCTGCAAGGAGTTAACTGAACCAGCTGGAGTGATCAGAGAGGACCGAAACCAGTGGAGTGGAGAAAGTGGAAATAAAGCACTGGCCTGTATTACCACCTTTCCTTGATTGTCCCAGATCTTGGATTGATTTGTTATCTCACATTTGTAGCCAGAGGCAGTGAGACGGTTTACAGACAGAAGTCTGTGAGCAGCATCAGGGGTATACCAGACGTCGTTGAGAACAACGGGAATGGCCTCTGTCTTTGCTTGTTTGAATATCACAGTACCAGGACCAGTCATTTCCATGACGCCATCATTGGCAGTTCCAGTGAACTTGGTCCCATGCTGTAAATCAGAGAAGTCTTCGAGGTAAGGCGTTATGTGATCAGAGCATCCTGAATCAACAAGCCAGAGATCCTCGGTACTGCGACCTTTCACGCCTAGAGCATAAGCTCCCAAATAAGCAGAATCATAGTAGTATTCCCCATCAGGTACATTGTCATAGTCATCATCTGACCTCACATTATTGTGCTCTTCACGGAGTAAAAGAGAACGATCAACGCCTCCTTTCCAAGTTCCATCGGCATTCCGCCGGAAGTCTCCATGGAAACATGCAACGAACTTATGTGTATCAGATTTCTTGGATTTCTTGAATTTCACTCCTCTCTCAAAGTGCTGGGCAAGAGGAGCCGGAACGAAACAATGAGGTGGAAGGTCCTGGACCAGTTCCAGTAGGTCCCATGGGTTCTTTGAAATCTCCTGCATTAGCAGTAAAAGATTCGGCATCCCATTCGTTGTAAGGAGCTTCCTGTATAAACTCATCAACATCCATCATCATACCAGTTACATCACCGTCAACCATGTTGGCAAAGCCATCAACTTCGTTGGCTCATGCTTTTCCCTTTCCCTTATGGTTCATCCTTTTGTTCGAGGAAGAAGCATTAGCATCCTGCGAAGCAGGAGTCCATTGGGATGGCTTATTGGGCTTCTTTCCTCTCTGACTACGTTGAGTAGGACGAGGGTGGTTAGAACCTTGTCCAGGACGACCATATACCTCCCAACAGTTTTCTGTAAGATGAGGTTTCCCACAGTGACCACAGGTGGGACGAGAGGGAGCACGTGGAATCATGTTTGTACGATTCACTTCGCTTGGAGCGGCTTCAAGACGGTGAGCCAAGGATCTCCATTGCGGACGAGAGGTAGAACAAAGTTGAGATTCCTGAAGAATCTTAGGAATAATAATGTCGGTGGTGAAGCCAGCAGCAGTAACTGTCTGCACGATAGTTGAAACAAGAGGTTGATATGAATGAGGAAGTGAGTTCAGCATGATCATGGTGCACAGGTTATCAGAAAGCTGGAGTCCGGAAGAGGACATTTCGTAAAAGGTATTAGTCAACTTGTTAAGTTGAGCGGGAATATCATCCGCATCACGACGGTGGTGTTCCATCGGATCTATAATGTGCGTGTTAAGCGCTTTTACGAAAGCTTTGTACTGACCAGTGACGCCGGTGGGAGAATAAAGGTTATGCAAAGCATCCCATAAGTCCTTCGCGAGAGAAGGACGAGCGACATTCCCGACGGCCACATAATCTCCTTTCATGAGATGTTGCATATCTGCATGAATGAAGACGCCTATCAATGCTTGAGCTTGACGATCGTTTGAAATCCAAGTGTTCCTAGTATCAGCATCTGCTTGCTGACCATAGGTTGAAGTTCCGTCAACGATGCTCCACCATGTTGCCATGGTAAGGAGGTTGCGGACTTGACGAGACCAGATAGAATAATTTGAGCTTCCTGCAAGAACTGCAGTGTGAGCCTGAATGGCGGAGTTGATGGTAAAAGACATGATGAGTCTGCTTTAGAATATAAAGAGATTGGCGACGAAAGTCTGCATGAAATTCTGATTAGCATGTGTAACAGGAAAGATATGAATGGGAACTGGAGGAAGTGGAACAAGAAGGTCTGCAACAAAGTCGACATCTTCTTGAGTGTCATTGCCATCATCTGAACCGTCATCATTGTCCTCATTGGTATCTTCATCATCATCAGCTGCAGGAACGAATCCTTGATGTTCAGCTAGATGCTGTAATAAAGGTATCTGTTCTCTCCTGACTCGTACTTGTTCCGGAATGTATTCATCAGAACGTACAAGCTTTTCGAATAAGTCAAAATCGGTATTCATGAAGAAATGAGGATTCGGCATAGAAGAAAATTGTCCATTTCTAGCTTGGAAACCGATTCTGGGACGATTGTGAGAATAATCAGGAGAGATACAGTCCTTTAGTCCATATACAGCAAGATGAAGATGAGATCCTGTGTAAAATTTAAGATTGTGGGGGTACTCCAAACGTATCCGGGCTTGTCGAGATTCACGTATCAACCTCCTAATTGGACCAGCAACGGCCATACGTCGACCAGGAATCTGAGCAGGTCTGACCCGTGGACGAGGCAATATTCTTTGTGCCGGTCGTTCTTCTTCTTCGATAACATGTTTACGAAGAAGGATGTGTCCCTGTCGGTAGGGATCAGGGACATCACGACCAAGATCTAATAAAGCACTCATATAGTCAGTGCCAAGTTTGACCATTATAGCAAACCAAGGATTCTTCCTCTTCCAAACCCATCGCCACCTAGCGTCAATCAACTCGTTCCATATGCACTGCATAGGAATATCGGAATTAACCGGAAAATCAAAGAAGGAGTGGAGGCGGTTAAACTCGTGGTGCACGTACTGGTGCCAACTGTCCTTCCAGATTACGTCTCCTTCTGAGTTGATAAATTCTTTGGGGTGTTCGAAAATCCCCTGAAGAAGGTCGCGGTCCAAGACTTCGTTGGGTTTCAAACCCTCATAGAATTTGATAAAGTATTTGTTGAACACGTGACAATCGCGCTGAACAATTTCAAAGCCTTGGTTATGGACAGGGTGAGGTGGTGTAAGATGGTATTTCTCAACCGGAAAAGCGTATCCGAGTCCTTTGTAGAACGACGCGATAGGTTCGTTCCAGTACATGAGTCCTTCCTTAAAGATGATATCCTGTTCCAGAATATACCAGACAGGGCCTTCTTTGACAATAACCTGAGGAAGTAAATCTCCTCGGTAGAGAGTCAGAATTTGAACAACTTGAGAGAGACAAGAGGTAATTTCTAAAGGGTTTCGGTGCAACTGAACGTCAACACGAACAAGAGGTACTTCCAGTCTAATCAACAGATCAGGAACGTTCTGGTATGTTACCAGATTATTTGTATTGAAATCCCTATAAGAGACGGTCTGGTGTCTCTGGATCCTCGTAGGTGGGAGGATGTCTCTCGGAAACATAACGAGGCGGTTGTTCAACATCGGATCCCTCTGGAGAGGATTCAGGGCTTGATTGAGGTCTACTATCTCGCCTGGTTCCAGAATTTCGTCTAGAACGAACACCATGTCGTTCGGATCTGGACTCTCCATCTGGAGATTGACGTCGACGTTGGTGTCGATTAGATCATCCGCCAAATCGAGTGGTGATACCGAAGTAAGACCATGGAAGGTTGGGATTGGTACTTCGGTCAAACCAGGGTTCAATGTCGGCGGATAAGTTAGACCAGGCGAGGTCGAAGGGGAGGACTCATTCCTCAGAGGGAACTGGACTGGGATAACGGGACGAGGGTGGACTAAGGAAGAAGAGGTGGAGGTCATCGTAGGCACAAGTGCGACGAAGAGAAGTTGGATTAATTGGTCAAAGAGGAGGAGGTACAGGAATCGGTGGAAGATCATTCCACTGAGAATGCGATAATTGGGGATGAAGGTGAGAAGCTGGAGAATCGATATAAGGGAGAGAAGGAGGAGGAGGAGCGCAAGGAGGAGGAGGACAAGATGAACAATAGATGGTTCCGGGTGGAGAAGGAAACTCTGCCAGTCTACGACGATTTGTGCAATTCGGATGAATGCAACGGTCACCGCACAAGATAGGACAGGAGTCCTTATCAAAGTCGATGTGACACTTCCACGTACAATGGTGGGTAGGATTGGTACTGGAGGCTTGACTAACCTGAGTAGGAACGATGAGGTTCCTATGTGAAGCCAGGTTAGCGTTCATCTGTGTAATCATAACACGGGTAAAGATAAGATATAGCTCTGCCAATATAAGCAGGCCATTGTTGCCCCAGATCCGTTGGACCTGACCCATAAACCCAAACAGCATGCTCATCATCGTTCTTACGATGTAGAACAAACCAAGGGCAAGTGCATTGTACATCGCAAGGTGGGGTAACGACATCAGAGGACGATCGTTGTGCCTAAGCAGGGCTCATAACCTAAAGAGATTGCAAGTCTCTTTTGGTGCAGAGGCAACAGCAGAAGGGTAAACCCAGTGAGGGAGAGTACTCACTTGCTGTAGTGCACTTGCAAACAAGTTGCTAGA
>JBBPRB010000798.1:0-12575 GCA_038092815.1 Hortiboletus rubellus | reverse complement strand
TGGCTCGAAATCAGGAAATCAGACCACTCTGGGAGGTGTTTGTGGACGCGGCAACATCTCAAACCTGGTACGATGATCTTCAGATAGGCTTTCATGGGCGAACCCGTTGATCAGAATTATCTTCCGCGTCAAGGGTCTATCATCCTGTCTATAGCACCGCATGTCTTCGTCCTCTCTAATCAATACCTCGATTCGCATTGTTCTTCTTGCGCCAAAGCCGAGTCGACATCCCCCCTCATGCGCTGCTCCGGCTGTGGGACGTTGAGGTACTGTGACAGTGTGAGTTCTTGAGCTTTTCACGCAGACGCAACATATTCACTCTCAACAGCGCTGTCAAAAGGCAGATTGGAGCTTGCACAAACCCGAGTGTAATGCGCTCCAGAGATGGGTCAAGACAGCTCCGTCTGCTGCGCTGGGTGTTCCTAATGACGCAGTCCGATGTTTGGGTCGTATTTTATGGCAGATGAAATCAAAGGGTCTGGATAGTGGATGGGTTAGTCCCCTCGTGTCCGTGTTCTTTGTACATCCGATCGCTCATGTACATCTTCAGTCCAAAGAAATACAAGCAATGCAATCACGTGGGTGTCCTATATCATCATCATTCTTTGTTCCGTCGCTGACAGAGGTTATATCCCAGACAAAGTAGACCCGCGGCAATCTGCCTCCATCGATGCTCATACCCACTTGGCGCATTCCGTGGTTAGGTACCTCGGTCTGACAGCGCCATCTGGTCTCGAAGAATATGGCATCATGTCTACAGGCGACCTTGTCATCATGATTTCGAGGGTGAGGACTGAGCACGCCTGCCATTATTCTCATGTTTATTTGGTCCGTAGTTCATCACGAACACGTTCGCTCTGACCTCGCCCTCACTCACACCCATTGGTGCCACTGTGTCACCACTTGTCGCACTTACGAACCATTCATGCCTCCCAAATGCAGTCGTTGTATTCCCTCGTAGCGGTAAAACCAAGGAGAAAGAACCTGTCATGAATATCATCGCTTTGCGCGATATTGAGGCTGGGGAAGAGGTATATACCCCACTCCCAGACATACGACCAGTGCTCAATCTGTTTCTTACCCTAGGTGTTGATGGCTTACATCGACACGACTCTCCCAAAAGTTCAAAGACAAAGGACACTTATTGAAACCTACAACTTTACCTGTCAGTGCCCGTTGTGCATGCAAACTGCCGCCGTCATCGACCCACGGGAAGCCGTTTTGTGTCCCAAGTTGTGTGGTGGCACCTGTCCTTTTCCAAATGAGGGTACATAGATATTAATGATGACTCAAGCACATCTTCTGACCAGAACGACAGATATAATTTCTCGGTGTCTTGCATGTAAAGCTGCAGTGATTGATCCTCATGCTGTTATCGACGCAATTCGCATTGGACAAGAGGCGCTGGATAAAGCAACACGTCTCCAGTCGAGCGGTATAGTTCTTCATTTGCCATCCATGTAATTCATCACGTTCATCGCTTCGTAGATGCTAACAAGGCAAAACAATTAACCACGCACATGATCCCAATTCTAGTCTCTGCAGGTTTACCACCCTCATCTCACCCCCTTCTAGCGCTCTTAAAGTTCCATCAGTCGTTATTGTTGTCCTCGTTCTCCCACCAGATCTCACAGGACCTCTTAGACGAGAGTATACGTACTGCCGCCAAGCACGTCTCAGGGTTATCTGCCGTGCTCGACCAAGGACATCCCGTGCGCGGCATTGCGCTCGCCGAGCTTGGCAAACTGCTTGCCGTTGACGAGCCATCGGCTGCGTCGCTGGCCCAGACGGCGTCTTTCCCTCCCAGTGGTCCGACGAGGCTTAAAATCGCCTACGAGACGCTGGTACGAGCGAGGAACGAGTTACTGGTTGGGTTTGGTCTGGAGAACGAGGGCGGTGAGGTAGGTCAAGAGATTAGGGAAAGTATTGTGGCACTGGAGAAGGAGCTCGGGGTGTGGACGACCGGGATCCGGAATGCGTTGGAGGACATTCCAGTGAGAACGAGCGGTAAGACCTAAGGAAACTTTTCTATCTTGGTGAACTGCACTGTATCTCCTCTAAATCCGATGAGGAACGCCCTTTCTTCATTCACACGCTGTTATTATGGGAGTAATAGAAGAAGAGAAATAGAAGGTGTTATTTCTGGAGCAGAGCGATAAGGACAGCAAAAATTGTCTCTCTGGCGGGGAGTCGAACCCCGCTCTCCCGCGATCGAAGCGAGAACACTTGACAGGCGGGTGTACTATCCGATATACTACCAGAGACATGTTATTTGCGAGCAGGTCTGGTGTTTGAGTGGTTACAGGAAAACTTGTAATTGTGGTGCTGTGTGATCTAGCGCCCGGCTCATCTACCAAACCAGGAAGCGGCCACAATACGTCATGGAGTGATTGCGGCCAGCTCATCCACGTTGCGAGTGACGGTGTCCGTATGTAAAACCGGTTTATACTCACGATCTCGGCTCCAGGCTTCTTTTCATATCCTGTCCACTAACGCTCGTGGTGACTTGCCTCGATCCCCCTCCCCATGTTGTTTTCCTATCTGGCACATCGACGAGCTTGGTAAGGAATCCCCTTATCACCGCACTTATCTCGATTCAACCACTCTCCTCCCTTGCAGCAATGACAAGCAACGCGAGCGCGCCGAGCGAATCGCTTCCCTTCCAGAGGTGTACCACCAACCCTTGACACCTCAAGACAAGGACATCCTCTCCCGCCCAATCTCCACCATCGTGTCCAGCGTTCAGACCGCATCGCTGAATCCGTCCGACGTCCTTGTGGCGTACGCCAAGCGCGCGTTGCAAGCGCACGCCCAGACCAACTGCCTCACTGAGATCATGATCGAACCAGCCGGGGGATGGGCTCGTAGCGCCAACCGTTCCGGTCCGCTCGCCGGCGTGCCTGTGTCCCTCAAGGATATGCTCGCAGTCAAGGGCTACGATTCGTGTATGGGGTACTCTGCAAAGAGTGGTAAACCCATGTCGTACGACGGTGCCCTTGTGAGGCTCCTTCGAGATGCAGGCGCGATCCCGTTCGTCAAGACCAACGTACCCGTGACCATGCTCTCGTTTGAAGCCACGAACGACGTATTTGGCGTGACAGAAAACCCTCACAAGAAGGGGTACAGCCCGGGTGGGTCGTCGGGGGGCGAAAGCGCACTTCTCGCCCTGGGTGGTTCCAGGATTGGTGTGGGCACGGATGTGGCCGGTAGCGTTCGAGCGCCATCGCATTATTCAGGGGTATTTGCGATCAAGTCGAGCATGTATAGGTTCATAAAGACCGGGAGCGTGACAAGTATTCCTGGGCAAGAAGGGGTTCCAGCTACGCACAGTCCTATGGCGAAAACACTCGAAGACCTCGAGACATTTTGGCGCGCCGTATTCCAGATGAAACCATGGGAGTATGATCATTCTGTCAGCGTTCTCTATTTCCTATTTCCTAAGCACTTATCATGTCGCAGGTCCTCAATATTCCGTGGAGGGAGGTAAAACTCCCCGTCGACAGACCCCTTAGATGGGGTGTGTTATGGGACGATGGTACGTGTTGTCTCGTTCCCGTTCCGACTAGGAAAACGAAGCAGGATCTAGGTGTTGTCGCTCCCTCGCCTGCGTGTCTCAGGGTGCTCCAAGCGGTGATCGACGTGTTACAGAAGAACGGACACGAAGTTGTAACCCTGTAAGAACGACTTTTCTCTGGATAAATGCGCCTAACATCTAGTCAGAAACCCACCTAGCCCATACGAGGGGCTTCAAATCGCTTCTCAGCTTCTGTTGGCTGATGGCGGCAAGGCTGCTGCAAAACCATTCCGATCATTTGAAACGAACGACGCAGGAATGGTCCCAGCATTCCGTGCCCTCAGGTTACCGCGTTTCATCATGAAGATCTATGCGTGGTATCTAAGATATGTTCGCTGCGACCCAATCTATGCTGGTCTGGTAGACAACTTTTACGAGAAGAGTGTCCCAGAGTACTATGCACTCATAGCGAAACGTGAGGACTACCGTGCACAGTGGTTCAAGATCTGGCGTGACACCGAAGTAGAGGGTGGACCGGGAGACAAGGGTGTCGACTTCGTCCTCACGGTGCCAAATGCATTGCCAGCCGTGCCCCATCGGGGGATGCGCCACGGCTGGAAAGCGTGCGGCTATACTTTTCTGTTCAACCTGGTGGGTAACCGGGAAAATGGCTGTGTCGCACTTTTATGACCCTTGATGCTTTAGCTTGATTACAGTGCAGGGGTGATGCCGATTGGCCATGTCAGGAGTACTGATGTGGTTTCAGGTTCTTTCCGACCCCGCAACGCCATCGAACGGGAAAACTATCGTATGTACGATGCGAGTGCGATGGAGGGTCTTCCGGTGGGCGTGCAGGTCGTCGGTAAACGTCTAGACGAGGAACGTGTGCTGGAAGGCATGAAGCTGATCGAAAAGCTAATGAAAGATGCTGGGTTGGCCTATACCGGGATTCCTCTGTAACGTATGGCATGTGACAGTAGTGTGCCAGCAGGCTTGGTGCAGAGTGACGATGTTTCCGCTTATCCACTCGTCCATTCGAATCCCCGCAGATGTCAACGTCAATTCGACATGCAGTCCACTCGCTATCAGTGACAGGCTCTTTTTTTATCTTGCATTTTTACGCGCACGCGACGATAAGATTTCAGACAGCGCGATGCTGACATGGACGATATGCGTGAAGGCATCGACTACGTGTGACGTTGGACAGTATCAGACAGTATCTCGGGCGCCGGGTGGGAGGGGGAGGGGCTTATCAGAAACAACATCGGCTGCATTTCGGGAGGTCGTCAACGTCAATCCAAGCTCCCATTTCGTACGTGTCGAAAAGAGGTTCCAAATCACCGTCGGGCGCTGCAGCCGCTGCCTGGCCGGAAACCCGAGGCCTGAGCCCTGCTAGTTGGCGCGAGCCCAACGTCGCCATATGAATGGACCCGTCGGAATGGCGTAAGAGTCCAGGAGTGCAATCTAGCCTCTCCAGTGGACTTGGCCCCGCCCTAGTTCTAGGAACGAAGTCATAATTCCAAGTCGGACTTTGGGGGGGGAAGATCTTGCATGATCGTCCACGGGCGTGACCTGAAATTCATGTGGACCCATCGTACGGCGTATTGCACGTATGTTCATGAATATGTATATTATTGACGACGTGGCCCCGGACCGTCAAGGGGCTGAAAAAAGGGGGATAGATCGGTAACGTCAATCAGACATGGTGTGGCGTTGGACACTTCCTTAATACTTGCAAGGGGGTCTTGCGCGCTGGGTGTCAAGATCAGGGGTAAATAATCACATAAATGGCAGTCCATCTCCCCCACATTATGTCAGATGTAGGGTTGCCAATTTCGGACACCAACCGCTGGAGTGCACAACCTCGAGGAGTACTCTCCGGCAACGGCTCCAAGACAAACGCGACGTTGAACACGAAACCACAGCATCGTAACAGAGCCGAACTACAATTAGAAAACATGGTTCCCAGTACGATGAAAACCGAACAACTTAACATTCACACGGTTGAGTATTGATGGGGGGAGACAAGACGGAGTAGGAAGCACTGAGGGGTCCAATATTGCTATCGTCGTCAAGGAGCCACGAGTGTCGTCGCGGTTACGAGACCATTGCGCACGATTATTGACTGTAGATCACGATGCAGCGGCACCGTCGTGTTTTATTCCCCTTCTCCAACGACAGCTTCTTCTTCTTCCCCGTCCACCCTGACTTCATTCCCGACAAGCCCGCCAACCTCGTCGGTGATATCGCTCTCACTCTCCGGTGGAATCGGCTCTGATGGCGGTGGCTCGTTTAATTCGAGTAGGGGCTCAGGGGGTAATGGTAACTCGGATTCTGCAGGTGGTCCCGTATCCTTGGGTTCTTCGTCGCTAGACAAGGGGATGGGCTCGACAATCTCGCTGACGGACTCTGGGATGCTCTCTTCTGATCCGGATAGGATTTGTGTCGATTCAGTCAATGCCTCGGATGCGGCACCTGCCTCTTCCAAGGGAAATTCCACAACCTCGGAGATGGAGGGTTCATCGGTGGATGCGTTTTCATCGGGTACATTTACCACTTGAATGGGCTCTTCAGGACCTGATTCGATAGCTGGGGCGTCAGGAGGTGGTCCTTCCTGCGATGGCCTCGATGGCAACGCCAGCACGGCCTCATTTAGCGTGGCCACACTAGACGTGTCCTCGAGTGAGATGAGTGAGAGTTCCTCAACCGGCGGGGATAAGGGACCAGCGAGAGTCAAGTCAGAGCGAGCATCATTAATATCTTCGTCGTCCGAATCCTCCGTTCCTGACTGAAGGTCAGGCCAAGACGGCTCTGGGACCAATGACTGGGTTTCAGCTATTGGTGAGGTGCCAAGCAAGCTTCCGCTATCGGACCTGCCGCCATCTTCGCTCCTTGACAGTTCCTCGGCCACATTATAAGCTTCGCTAAACACCATCGTGTCGGTTCGACTGCGGCCGAGTCTCCGAGGGCTATCTGTCCCAAATTCATTGGCGGTGTCCACCGCCCTTGGGCGACTGTCGGAAATCAGACCGACGTCGGGCACCAAATCTGCCGTGATTGTGTTATTTTGAAGGCTTTGTGTGGGATGGACTGCGGCGGAGAATAAACGAGGGGGCTCCACTTCCTCGGTGTGACCCTTGTCATCGTGATGGATGGCGCTTTCAGGAATGACGAGAAATTCTGCAGGGACCAAATCAAATTGATTAGTGAGTTTGAGGAAGCGAGCATAAAGCGATGATTCGGCTTCCGCTTGCTCGAATGCTTCGCGATGGTGAAAATAAGCATGAGCAAAAATTCTGCCGAGACGGCGGGCGAGAGAAGAGAAGTGCCTGTGTGATGTCTGTGGAATTGAAAGCCTGGTCGGTTATGGGAGCCCAGACCGGAACGGGTCAGTACGGCGAAAAGGTGGATCAGAAGTCGGCTGAATATGTACCTGGAAGGGAAGGCTCTCGGAGAGTTCAAGAGAGCAGTAGCGCTGTCGACAGTATGAAGAATGTAATCAATCGCACAGCATTGCTTCAAATCAGGTGCCATCAGAATACAAAATGGTTTACTGAATCGGTAGGGTACGGACCTCCATAGCGCCGTCATTACCGTGAGCAACACAAAGATAAAGCCACTCTCCCGCCTTCATTTGAGGACAGGAGCTCCGCGTGCACTCTTGTTGGAGCATCGTAATCAGGGGGTGCGAAAGGTCTTGGGCAAGACGGCTGTAGGGCACGATTAATACGGAAGGTACACGTATGTGAGTGGACAACTTGGGCGGACCGCAATTGCTCATATATCCAGCAGGCCCTGTCAACGGATACGTCAGTCTTGCGGTCAGGATCATCGGGCTTTTTTGCATCCTGTTCCGGGGGGTCTGGCGTTTCGTCCTGGTCCTTTGGAGCGGGTTTTCCGGGAAGGGACACGATTGCGTCGACGTCGTGTACGTCGAGCCGGATGAGGAGGGAGATGTATTCCTGGAGCTGGAACGCGCTGTCGAGGGCAGAGAGAGGAGGGATGGACTTTACTGGGTAGAAGGAGGACACACGCGAGCCACGGTAGGGACGGGTGGCCATCGTCGTTGCGGACAAGAGAGAAAGTTGGCCCTCACGTGGTGCACTGCCAAAAGGGGAACGAAGCATATCTGTGTGAATTGATACTGATGGCGACGGACAACGTCACATTCGCATTCAGATGGGAGCTAATAACCTCTCTTTTTTTCTATTTTTTATCCGGGCCCTTTTCCTGCCAATCCCTATATTAGACTCTTTCTCCCCTCACCAAGTCGCTCCTTTGCCGTCGCTCCTTGCCATGTCCGATCACTGCCGCGACTCCAAACACGACTCTGATGTCGAGAAGGAGTCCGTATCCCGCACCGACACCCCCCGCGCCAGCTACCTTTGCTCTTCCATCCCAAGGGGTTATCACTACGGCGCGGAAGCTCAAGGTACCTCCAAGTTCTCTGCGTCAATCCACCCTCACACCGCGTCATAGGCACTCAGCCTGTCCCCCCTGAAGAACGCACGGACACCCAATTTTATAAAATATTCTTCGTCTGGTTCTCCATGAACTTCAACATCCTCTCGTCTGTACCACGTCCTGTCCGTGGACCTTCCCCACCTCTGACCCTTGCCCAGATTTTCAACCGGAACACTTGGTCCGGTCGTATTCGGCCTCGGTCTTCGTGACTCCTGTCTTGTTATTTTATTCTTTAATCTCATCGCAAACATCCTTCCTGCATACCTGTGAGCCTCCTCCCGCTCTTGTTCGCCTACGTACTCATTTGTTAGAAATACGTGGGGTCCAAAGACTGGAATGAGGCAGATCATCGTATCTCGCTATAGCTTTGGGTTCGTCGTCCACCCAGTCAGCTCAACCACCCTCATGCGATGTTGTTCTCAGATATTATGGCGTAACTATTCCCATCATTCTCAACCTCATCGGTTTGTGTGGCTTCAACATTCTCAATTGCATCCTCGGAGGACAAGCCCTTTCCAGTGTTTCCAATAACAACATGTCGTGGACGTGAGTCGATTTCCTTCATCTCGCTTCGACTGCGCTCACCGTGACGTTCCTCGGTTCAGGGTTGGAATCGTCCTTATTGGGGTACTTTCGATGCTTGTATGTCATTTCTCGCGGAGTCTTTCGCTTGTGGTGCCGAATACGTAGTAGATCTCCTTCATGGGCTACAAAGTTCTCAACTGGTACGAGCGTCTCGCCTGGCCACCAGTCCTCCTCGCTTTCCTCGTCGCCCTCGGTGTTGGAGGGAAGAACCTTTACAATGCCAACGCCCAGCCAGCTGTCCCTGCAACTGCGTCCGCAGTTTTGTCCTTCGCAGCCACAATAGCCGGTTTCGTCATCACCTTTTCTGCAATGGCATCGGATTTTACAATGTATTACCACCCAGACGTTTCGAGGTAAGTGCCAAGTAAGTTTTTCTTGCCCCGTGACCTGAATGACACATAATAACAGTCATCGGATTTTTTGGTATTCTTATCTCGGGTACATCGTACCTATCGTGCGTCCCGCATTACATCATTCGTAACTATACCCAAATTGAAATTATTTTTAGGTTCTACTAGAGTGCCTTGGGGCAGCCGCCGCTTTAGCCGCCCCCAGCGTTGACAGCTGGAACACAGGATACGGAGACGGCAACGTCGGCGGCTTATTAGAGGCTATGCTGAGCCCCGTCGGGAACTTTGGGAAATTCTTGACTGTGATGCTCAGTCTGAGCGTGACGGCAAACATCGCCTGCACCCTGTATTCCATGTGCTTCAACTTTCAGGCGCTCGTACCTGCTCTTGCTAAAGTTCCTAGATATGTATTCTCGGTTGTGGGTATGGCAATGTACGTTTTCTGATCATTCTCTCAGCGGCGTTCTTACTGATCCCTACCCGACCTTTTCGTCCCTCTCCTCAGTGCGCTTCCACTCGCCATCGTCGGTGCCCACAGTTTCTATACCGCGCTCATAGACTTCCTTAGCCTCATCGGCTACTGGGCAAGTGCATATGGTGCCATCCTCCTCGCTGAACACTTTTATTTCCGGAACGGCGACTTCTCTTCCTATGATCACCTGGATTGGAATGTCGCCGAACGTCTGCCGTGGGGAGCAGCTGCCCTGGGCGCGGGCTTCCTTTCATTTGGCCTTGTAATTCCCTCCATGAGCCAAGCATGGTTCGTGGGTCCGATTGGTCATATAACAGGTGATATTGGCTTCGAAGTTGCCTTCCCCCTAGCTGGACTGCTCTATTTCCCTCTCCGCACATTGGAGCTCCGGTATCAGAAAATCAGCTAGGCACACCCTTACTTTTCTTTCGGAAATGGTATGTAGCAAAAATTTGCTCGATTCATTTCCGGCTTTCTCCCCGCTAGCATCTCAATTCCCAAACCTCACGAGCAAACCATAACCCGCGATCATATCTATACTTTTTCTAGTTAAATATTTTGGTGCTTCGGTTCCATGTGTTTCGTTTTGTTCTGGCCTACTTAGATTACGCTCATGCTAACGCTAGTTTGATGATTGTAACTGAATGTACCCGATATGATGATCCGTGAGCCGATTGGACACGTTCGCCAGAATCGGCCCGGATCAGATACATGGATCCAAATCAGTTACAAAATATCGATGGACCCACCCTTCTGTACAACTTCATACCCCGTGCGGTTGAAACCACTGTATCACTGATTACACGATGACGAACCAACCACCCTTTTTTTCCTCTTCTTTTCTCCGAGTCGTCTACGCCGAACTCGTTTCACCCCGTGTGTACATTATCATCTATCATGGCGACGGATGCGTATCGATCCCATCAACGCCTACTTACTTAGTTAACCCACGTTCGCAGGGTCCTGGGTGACCGGATCTCATTTACCCTAGATCAACCCCCCGCCCGTGATCCGATTGAATTAGCGGGTGCAGCCGCGGGTAGTACGCGCCCGTCGTTGGCGTTTGACTTTCAGCGTTTCCCCGTGCTGCACGACGGTTGCGCGCCGAGTCTGGGAGTAGAAAATCAGTTTGGCATGACTCGAGACGTGGGGGGGGGGGGTTGTTTGGAAATCCGGCGTACGATGGGTAACCCGGCGAAGCGTGACAAGAACTTCGTGTAGGTACGGAAAGCAGGGCGCACATGACCCATATGATGCAGATGCATGATGAAGAAAGTGATTGATCACATCTACGCCCAAGATACGTCGGGCAGTCACGGAATACGAATAGATAAGATATGTTATGCGAGATATGAAGAGGGGCCGCCCTCGATGTGATCGGACGTGATGGTGCTGCGGGCACTCGAATGTATTGCGACAGTGCGGACGATCGCGATCCGCGCGCGCGGGTCGGCCCCCCTCCCCCAAGATTGGTCGTGGGGGATCGAGCGTTGTGTGGCGGGATTCTTTTCCCCCTCTTCCACCGGGACGTTTCGAATGAACGTGTAATTTTGCAGGTAGCGCTACGGTATACATTAGGTCGTATCAAGAGTGGGCGAGCGGCGATACGACATCGGTCATGTGATTACCACCGCGGAGCGAGTGAACGCCGGATGGGCCCCCGCGGGCCGAGATAGCTGCGCTTTGACTAGGACATGTCAGAAGCTCCACCGGGACGTTTTGAATGAACGTGTAATTTTCCAGGTAGCACTACGGTATACATTAGGAGAGCGAGCAGCGATTCGATACCGTCATGTGATTCAATACCACCGCGGAGCGAATGACCGCCGGATGACAGCAGAGATAACTGCACCTAGGGTGACTAGGACGACATGTCAGAAGCTTGGGACCCATTAGGCCGATAACCCACACGAGCCTGCGATAAGCCATCATGATGGACACACCAGACCATCGCCACGATACATCAACACCCCTCAACACCCCGTTTCTTGTCGCCAACGAGGCACGTCAATGGATATTCATCAAGTACCCTATCTCGACATGTACACTCGTGCACACTTGATCTTCCCCCCCCCAAAAAAAAAAAAAAAAACGATCGGCTAGACAAAATTGACCAACGTTACTTACCGGCCAAAAACAAGATTTTCATTATTTAATCAAGGACAGCGTGTAGATCATATCATGTTTCCCTCTCCAAATCAAGCGTTCGTAATGCGGCATGTACGCGGTCTAGGCCGACTTGAAGTGACAGTATCGCCATCAACGGTTGTTCTGTGTGGATACGACCCTGAGCCACGTTGTGCATCGGGCCACGTATATGTGTATACGGCGTACCTTCGCCGGCGGTATGCTCATCCAAGAATCGTTGCAGAGGCCGAAGAAGGGAATTCTGTATGCTCGTGACGTTACCTTTGGATCTGACTCCCGTCTTCGGGGCATAGCATAAGATGAAAAAACAAGACAAAACCGCCGTGCAGCAAGACATGCCTTGTTTTCGCGATCTCGTTGTAACAGCACGTAATAAAACGACAGACAATCCGCGATGCGCAATAATTCCAGCGATTGCGCTAGCTCTTCTCTGGTTCTTCTTTCACTGAAAAACTCGGGGGAATTCGGCCTGAATAGCACGCCACCAAACACGCGTAGTAACTCTGGGGACGCGAACGGGTTCCGAGATGCATGGTCTGGAGGGAGCGCCAGCGCTTCCAAAACGGCTTCTTTAACCAGTCCAACAGCCGGTCCTCGCATCTGAGGAAAGTCCTCGTCCGTAGTGAGCTTCAAAAGTATTTCGAGTCTTGGTGGTGGTGGGAGCTTGGACAATGTCAAGGACAACAATCGAAAGTTCAGCTGCCTGATGGTCGGGTCGATATGCGTGCTTGCCAACGCTGTGAATACCGTACATAGCGACGACGCAACCTCCAGTGTTATGCTCATGTTCTCGTGGACGAGAATCGTAAAGAGCAAGAACAATGCCTCGTCAATGACCATGTTCATCTGCAAGGCGTTGACGAGCAGGTGATGAAAATCTGACAGCGCAGAGGGGCCTAGGGCCACGGAAGGCGTCGAGTGTGCTAGATACACCAAATCACTGAATGAGGTAGGTTTCCAATGTGCCGTCCGCGGGGATTTTCCTAGACTTTCAAGTGCGAGCTGCGTGCATAGTGTGATATATTTGGTCACCATGACTTNT
>JBBPRB010000797.1:0-12578 GCA_038092815.1 Hortiboletus rubellus | reverse complement strand
GTGGCCGCGTTCATGATGTTTCTCCGGTGAGATTGTTGAAGGTGTACTCTGCTACCTTCTTACGCCAGGGTGTTGAAGAATTCGCGCTCTTTACTACCAAACGAAGATAGTAATTTGGGGTATTATTCTTTTGTTCTTCGTATGGGTCGGAGTATATGCTTGGCTGCTCGCGAACGGGGAAGGTTCGCTGTTTTTGCTATTCCGCGAATACGCTCTGATCCGATCACAGCGGTCCAGCATGTACCAAGCGTGCACTGTTTGTGGCTTTGTCACTGTGCAGTAGGGCAGGAACTAATTACTTTCTCGACGGTTTGTCACAGCATGCACAATGATCTTCAAGTCTTCCTTGTAAGTGCCCTTGATGATTACTTAGGCCGCGCGTTCTTAGCTGATTCTGGACCAGAAGTGAAATTGCCTCAGCTTCTGCATGGCTCCCCCTCCTTTACGACACGTGCGTTTTTGCGCTGGTACTGTACAAGACAAAGTGCAGGGCAGGCCGCATCGTCCGGACGTTGTTGTCTGACGGGATATTGTACTACACGTGAAAACCATTCCATTGTCTTTACACGTTTTCTTGAGTGGCTGACACCATGGTTGACTTCTAGTCTGATCTGTATGGTAAACATTGTTCTAACCATCATGATTGTGCAAGCAGGAGATGGTGTGAAGAACATTACGGCGCAGTAAGCCTACCCCATTTGAAGACTGGCGATAGCTCGAGCGCTTATTGTATCTTCCTACAGGCTTGAATTACTGTGAGTGCATAACATCACATTTATATTCGATTCTGGTCGTGACCAGTGCTTGTTGGTTTCAGGCTCACAGTATGTGATCTCGTACAGTTGTGTCAGATATATTTTCAACCCGATATCAGGTGGCTATGATGTCGCGTATCACACTCAATCTGAAGAAGCAGGCATTAGCAGAAGACATTATTCTCGTGGGTTCTGGCGAAAGTGCATCGTGGAAACTCCCAATTTGGCGCGCGTGGACCCATTCACGAGAATCAACTATGCGCAGCATTATTTTTCGCAGCGAGCCTGCCTCGTTTTTTGAGCACGTACGGCTTGGTACGATTTGTTCTATCAGCCTGACACCCGAGGCAACTCGGACTCCTACCGTGGCGCGTCCAGTTGGCGCAAGACTCAAACGACCTAGGGTCGAAGAGGACGTCGAGGCCATGTAGTGTTGTTTCCGAGAGTGGCAAGAAAAATACCCGGTCTCGTAGTATGGAATGTAATTTAGTGTATTGCTAGTGGTTTCTGAATCGACCTTTGTGTGGCGCGATCACGTGGATAGGTGGTGGATGTATGTTTGACGGAGTGTTCCAAATGGGTCCGGGTGTGGTGGTGCTTTGACTTGAGCTCGTCGGCGCAGGACGCGATCTCGAAGCACTCAACCTTTCTCTCTCTGGTCCAGCTTTAAAGTCCAGCCATCGCACCCCTGCCTCGTCCCGCACCCACACCCATGGCATCTTCCCCATCGCGCTCCGGTGCTTCAAAGCTACTCAATGACTATGTCAGTCCCCGATCGTTTTGACCCAAAATTGTGTCGTTGACATACAACCTCCCAGCAACTTGGGGACTCCCTTGGCAAAGGCGCGTTCGGTCAGGTATACCGTGAGCATCTTCCCCTACACGGCGAGCAGAGATAGACTGACCGCCAACGCAGGTGCACTTAATTGGGCCACTGGTGAAACCGTCGCCGTCAAGGAGATCCAGCTAAGTAACATACCCAAGGGCGAACTCGGGCAGATCATGGTACCTCTCCTTCCTCAGATGCATGCTCCTGCCCTTTCCTCATCTTTCCCTATAGTCGGAGATCGACTTGCTCAAGAATCTCAACGTATGGTATATTCCCGCACGCCTGCCGTCCCGTAACTGATCAAATACAGCATCCCAATATTGTCAAGTACAAAGGTTTTGTCAAGACACGAGAGTACTTGTACATCATCCTCGAGTACGTTTGCTACGTATCGATTCGCTCTTACTTGACCCCTTGGCAGATTCTGCGAAAACGGTTCCTTACATAACATATGCAAACGATTTGGAAAATTCCCCGAGAATCTCGTTGCTGTTTACATTTGTCAAGTGCTCGAAGGCCTCGTATATCTCCATGATCAGGGTGTTATTCATCGGGACATCAAGGGCGCAAATATATTAACGAATAAGGACGGATGTGTCAAGCTTGCAGATTTTGGGGTTGCCAGTTCCACCACGACCGGTGCAGTCAGTGATGATGCTGTCGTTGGCAGCCCATACTGGAGTAGGTAATGCCTTCGTTTTATTCACAACGTATTGACATTATGTTGTTATCAGTGGCTCCAGAGGTCATCGAGCAATCCGGTGCAACTACGGCCTCCGATATTTGGTACGTTGAAGGGGTCGCACGTCTCTCATTCCCTCACGCTCTTACCCTAGGAGTGTTGGCTGTGTCGTCATTGAGCTTCTAGAAGGCAAACCACCATATCATTTCCTTGATCCTATGCCAGCCCTCTTCAGGATCGTACAAGATGATTGTCCTCCAATACCAGAGGGGGCCTCTCCCATCGTCAAGGACTTTCTTCTTCACTGTTTCCAAAAGGACAGTAATCTACGAGTATCAGCGAAGAAGCTCTTGCGACACCCATGGATGATAGCGGCGAAGAAGCAAATGGATTTATCTACTGACGGACGTCCCGGAAGTAATAACTTGCAAGTGCCATCTGGTGCACAGAAGCGACCTTTGAGTAATTTTAACTATGATGAAGCCGTTCTTAAGGTGCAAGAGTGGAACGAGGCATTGAAATGTATTTTTTCCTCCATCTACCATGCAACCAGAGCAATCTGATGGTATTTAGCCCCAACGCGTCCGTCAAAGCACGGTGGCCGTGCCGGCGGCGGTGATTGTCCTCCTCCATCGCCTACGCGTCCACTACACAATAAAACCAGCGTCAACCTATTCCAACACTCTGTCCTTGGGCTACAGCAGTCAATATCGGCACCGATGGCCCTCAAAGCACCCCCGCCTGCTCCGGGAAAGCCATCAGCGCCTGTTGGTCTGGTGGAAAAAATTCGAGAGCCACTGGCATTTGTCCTTCAGCAACCCGAAGAGCAGACTGATAACTGGGATGACGATTTCGAAGATGGCCCGTCATTCTCAAAGTTGCAAGGTATTCGATCCATGTCCCTCTTCCTCATCAATTGAACTGTCCACACGTAGCGTTGGAGAAGTCAGCCTTGGAAGATGATAAACCAGAAGTTGACGACAACGCTCAGACGATACGGCCAAATCGTAGCCCAGCCGGTCCAGGCACAATTCCACTTGCGAGAGCCCCCGCAGCGGACATCATTCCGATTGTGGAGGACTATTCGGACCTTGCGTCGGAGGAAGACGACATCATCTTGCAGGAGAAGGTTGCCGATTTCAAGGTTAGTTCCATTTGCCTTTACTGGTCCACTCTCGATGCGACACAATGTCGACTGTAGATGAAGAATTCTGTACGCCGAGGTCTATTCCATCCGGATGACATCAAAACCCTTGGTATCGCACCCAGTTCTCCCGGTCCGACGTCAGCACCACTTCCTAGCCTTTCACGCAAGCCTTCGCGTCCCTCATTGAGCCCCGCCGGCGCGAATGGTCCGCCATCTGGTTCAATCCGCTCGCACTCACGGTCGTCATCTTTTGTTGGCTCCGGGTCGAGTAGCTCTGGGTCCTTTGGGCGGTCGGAAGCCAAGCGAGTCACAAGCTCGCATGGATTCCACAAATATGCAGAAGAGGACGACGAAGACTATGATGACGTGTTTGGCAAAGTCAACGGCACCAGTGAGTTGATTTCTTCGCCTAGTGACATTTTTGAATACTCTCAGGCTGACGATTGAATCAGCCCTCGAACAGCCTATGCAAACCCTGCAACTCAATACTCGATACTCCAACAAGTCCTGGGTATGGCAACGCGCTTGCTTCCTTTGTCATGTTTGTTAACTATCAACTAGCTAGGGGATGATGACGACGACGATGATCCTTTTGCCGAGGTATAACATATCATATCGCTGCGCTGTGACTTTTTGATCTCATCGTCCAATCCAGATTGACGAAGGTTTCGCAGAAGACGATCTTGAAACTAATTTACAACGAGACAAACATGCTCGCTTGTGCAGCATGGTGAATCAATTGATTGACGAGCTCACCCCCTCGGCACCCGACTTCCAGCTTCGGGACGCTTGCGATCAACTTGTAAGTGATGAACATGTGTAAACGTACACCAACGGACTGACCATTTCATAGATCACTATCATGACGGAGAACCCAGAAATGCTGTTTCAGCTCGTCTCCTCCCATGGTATGCTAGCAATCTTAGAGGTGTTGGAAGGGAAATGCTCTCGGGATGTGTTGACGAAGCTGCTTCACATAATCAATCTGGTACGGCATCCATACCAGGGGACCACCCCAACTGACCTGGGCGTTTGGTAGCTCGTCACAGGGGACCTTGGTGTGTTGGAGAGTTTTTGTCTTATTGGCGGAATTCCTGTGATGATGGGTAAGTCCCACATTAGCCCTTCCATGTCTCCGGCTTACGATGGATAGGTTTCACTTCCAAGAAGTATCCCTCCGAGTGCAGGACTGAGGCGTCAAGTTTCATCCGGTTGCTCTGCCATACATCAGCCTTGACCCTTCAGATGTTCATTTCGTAAGTATCTCCGGTTTTTCATGATCACCATTCACCTCCCCGTTTACAGATGCCGTGGGCTGAAAGTCCTTGTCGACCTCCTTGACGAAGACTATACGGAGCAAAGCGAGCTCGTTGTGGACGCTCTCGATTGCATAGGAAGTGTCTTTGAGCTACAAAGCCCGACAACCAAGAATGATTTTTGCCGCATGTTTATCAGGGAAGGGCTGCTGGACCCTCTGTCGTCAGCACTGTTAAACGTGATGGGCAACCAGAGCGAGACCGCCGTTGAGATGAAGCAGAAAATCATACAAATCTTGTTGGTGTTTTCGCAGGTGACACAGAGCGATATTCATGTGCGAAATGCAATGGGAACAAGGAAGATCATCCGCCGTAAGCTCTAAACGTCTTCGTTCCATGTGAAGCTGAAATATAATCTGTAGGGTTGATGCGCGCTTGCGAGCTACTCGAAGGAGATTGTCTAGTTCAAATGCTCAAGGCAGTGAAGCACCTTTCGATGAACGCAAATCTGCTTGAGGTACTCCAGAACGCCAACGCCATCGAAATTCTCGTCAAGCTCTTGGACGAGGACCGAGCTGGTCCACATGGCACAGTATGTTCTTCTCTTGACGTCCGGGTCTCCTACCGACTCCGTACTCCTAGGAAGTTTCCAACCACGTGTTCCAAACCTGCTACAACCTGTGTAGACTGAATAAATCACGGCAAGAAGAAGCTGCTCAAGCGGGCATCATTCCATGCCTCAAGCGTGTTATCGAGACCAGCTCGCCCTTGAAACAATTTGCCCTTCCTATTCTTTGTGATCTTGCAAGCGCAGGAAAAAGCTGTCGGAACTTGCTTTGGCAACATAATGGCCTTTCACTGTACCTGAAACTCTTGGAAGATCCTTACTTTCAAGTCAGCGCACTGGAGGCGGTTTTGTCATGGTCGGTGTGTTGCGTGGGTCACATGGCTAGCTATTGATCACCGTCGCAGGCTACAAGACGAAACTGCCAAGATTGAGGATCAACTCATCAAACCGGAATCCCTTGATGCTCTGCTCAAGTGTTTCGTCTCCGCCAAAGCCAACTCATTCGAGAATCTGCTTGATCCGCTTCTCAAGATCTGTCGTATCTCCAACCCAGTTACCATTGGGCTTGCCAAATCGTCCTTTTTCAAACGCATCATCGACAGGCTTTCGCACAGTCGTGCTGTTGTCCGACTGAACCTGTTGCGTATCCTGAGGACCGTGTGCGACGTACATCCAAACCGCGCAATCTTGGTGGAGAGATACGGGCTGCACGAAATCGTGACCAAGTCGAGCAAGGAGGATGGCGCCGTACTCGTTCGGGAGCTGGCGAGGGAAATACTGCCCGCCCTCGCTCCTGCGCTAAAGCCAGTCCCCGGCAAATCTGGGTTGAAAGGACCAGATACGCCGAAGAACAGCTCGATCATTGCTCCCAAGAGGGCGCGGAGGACTGCGTCTGAGACATCGGCGTTACTTGGTTCGTCGGGAGGCGTCGGCGCCACGACGCGGTTTGGGATCGAGCGGTCACACTCGTCCCGGCATCGGCTCGGTGACATAGCATGGCAGCCCAGCGCCCGCCGATGAATCCACAGAAGATAAGATGTATATTTGATCAATCCACTTCACTCGTTATCGTCGTTTACCTTTGTCTATTTAACCATGTTCACGATAGCGCAGCACTCTCACTTGCACATACAGTAGAGGACCCTCACTAATTATTAATACCACGTAGGAAATTGACTGGGGAATGAGGATGCAAGGGGAGATGTGTCTACTTGCGAGAGAAGGGAATCTGGAAACCCGAGACAAGAGCTCTCGCTTTATTCTGGGCACCCTGGCCTTCGGCATTGGTGATGAAGTGGATGTGCATCCCATGAGTTTTTGGGTAAGCCTCAAGGTTGACCTCGATCTGGGGGAACAAGCCAAGTGCCTCTGGGGGAAGACCAAATGAAACGACGCCGGCGACACCGCTGGGGGTCTGCATGTTGCTGGAGGAGGGGGGTAATACGATGCCAGGGAACTCGCGGAAGCGAGGCAAGACAAACTCTGAGAGGGTTGCGATGAAGTTGTACATCTGTGGGCCCTTGAGCTCCACCTTGACGCCAAGTGGGAGACCAGGGCGGACCCAACCGCTGACGGATTTTTTCCCCTTGACGATTTGCACGCCAGCGGCAGAATGACGCCCGCCACCGTGGTCCGTCTCGCCCGAGATCGTTCTAAAGGACGCGATAGCGTTGAGAAGGACGCTGCGATTGGAGATGGCATCCTTCATCATGGTGTGGAGGACGATTCTGTCGAGTTTGACGACGTTTTCTGCGGTGGTGGGCGGAGCGGGTTTCTTTCCGAGGCGGTCACCGCCGACGGGGGTGTTGAGACGGTTTTTGGAGTAGGGATCGTTGGGGTCGAATCTGAGGCGGACCTCGCGGGGTGGTGGACGTGGACCGGACTCGTGGGTGTAGGACATGTACATGAGGTCGTCCTGGAGGGTGGAGTAGTAGTGATCGCGGAGGCGACATGGCGCGGTGTCGTGTAGGGTGATGTCGACGTGGGGGATGGGGAGACCGCGGTCGTCTGTGCGCAGGGCCCGGCGTATTCTGGGTGGCTTGCGGAATATGCGCGCGACGGACATGGCTGAGGACGACAGAGGGACTCGGGTCTGGCTTTTGGTTCCTCACGTGACCAAATCATGTGATCACTAATCATTGGCTCTCATCTCCGCCTCGTCGAGACTCTGACAAGTTACCTGTCACTGCCAAGGCACTTGGCATTCTATTCCTCGCACGACACTTGTGATCGCATCAGGCTCGAACGGAAGAGATGCAGGGATGTCATTATGCGAGTGGGCTCCATGATCAAGGAGGTTGATAGTGAGATCAAGGTTCTCCGGAGCCTGGTACGAGACAGGTTGTCGGCTATGTCGTACAGAAGCTTGCAGACAGAACCGTTCTTCAAGACCGACGTCGACGTCGGGATGGAACAAGCTAACCGTCACCTTGGCGATTATTTGCGGCTGTTTCGGGCGGGTCCGTCACATGGAAACGGGCGGGTTAGGCCACCTCCTCAAAGGAGTAGCGGGGGTTCTCTGTTCTTCCGGGTACATCATGGCCTGAATCGACCCAATAGTTTAGTTTCTCAAGGGTTGGGACAAAAGAGTGCTAGAGTGGTTGATGAGCGGAGACAAACAAATAAAAACAATTTTCCTCCGGGGGCTGACCGCGGGGAAGGCTTATTGTGTAACTGGAACGTTAATTTTGTTTCATGGCGTTGGTGCAGTCGCTGCCAACATGGGACGAGACGATCGTGCCCGCCCTGCGCAAGAGTACGCACTCTCATCTCTTTTCCTTCCCTCTCTAAATCTCCCCAGGACTCGAAAGCGAAAGCCGGATACTTGCCAAACGCATGTCTATCGCCTCCGTCTCCTCCGTAGACGACTCCCAGAGGTCTCCCGCCCCTCGCTCTACTCCCGATGCCCCTCAAACCCCCCGCCATCTCCCAGAGCCAAGGAAATCCAGCGCGATACCCAGACCTAGCCTACAGTACTCCAGGACCACCCCCGACCCTCCCTCGGATCCCTCGTCCTATACCCGCGTCAACGGCGCGTCCTCTCCCCCAAAACGCGCCCGCACTTACTCCCAGCCCCCGTCCCCGAATGGCTTTGCCAGCAACCCCCTTCCAACCCCAGACTCTTCTCGGCCCACTTCTCCCCGCACCTCAGACGTAAAACCGACTCGCATACCAATCGCTGCCCGCACGAGGACAGCGAGTACGACTAGTCATGCTCACAGCATCGCCCAGAGAGCCGACAGCCGCAACGGCTCCAACCAACGTCCACATCTACCACCCACCCCCGACACCACTCAAGATCTCTGGGTCGTCAGGCCAAGCGAGCCTCCACAACCGTCAACTCCTCCGATGGCCTCCATACGACACAAGGCTTCTAACATCATAAACGAACCCGCTCCCTTCGCGACGTCTTCGATTACCTCTTCAATACGTTCGAGAATTCAAGAACCCGTACATCTCGACCCCAGACCTTCCAACGACTCCGAGGAACGCCCCTTCGAGCACTGGTATAGAGGCGATGTGCACAGAAACGGTGGGGTCGGTGAGCTCCGGGTGGCGAGGCGTGTGGAGATGTTGCAAATTGCCAACTATGGACACAACCTTCGAAAAGCTATTCGTGCCCAAACCCGGGACTCGCCTGGCCAGATGGACTCGGTTCGTGGCCGTAAGAGGGCCGATAGTGTCGGTACCGGTACGCACGACAGTCTCTACCTCGACGATGACCCCACAAAGGACGTAGGTATGGTCCTTGACGAGCCTCAGTTGACCGACATCGAAGCCGATCCCGACACTGATCCCGAGACATTCTACGATGCGTACATTAGTGCCGACCCAGCAGCGGATGCAGACGACACGATTCACTCGGCTGTACCCGGTCATCCACTCACCTCTAGCCGTAGTCAAACACCTACGAATGCCCACCCAGTTCTGGATGACAATAATACGCCAAAGTATGCAACTTACCCCCAGGCTGGAAGAGACCCCTTGCGGTCTGGTACGCCCCCAGCTCCTCGGAGGACGAGTGCGGAGAGCACAGTGCCGACTCCACCCGCCTCAAGGCAACGCGCACAAACTGGACCACGCACGACTTCCCCGACATCGCTGTCGTCCGATCAGTCGCACACAAAGCGCCGTGCCAAAAGCCCTGTTGCATCCTCACCCGCCTCCACTCCGAAGAAAGCAAGGATAAAGGCCAAGACCGCACCCCCAGCGCCAGGTAGGGATGACCCTCGGAATTCTGTCGCAACGTATCCTACACCAGAAGGTGATATGGTGGACGCTATACCAACGTGGACGCAACCTGTGCAAAAGTCGGGCAACTGGGACGAGGCAAGTAACCGCTTCTATCAGAATCTCATCCACGCTCACCACCGCCCAGGTGGTACTCCCAGTCGTGGCGCGTAAGAAGGGGCTGGATGGTCAATACGAACAGGCAGTGGGCAGTCCGAAACCGAAGTCACGGGCAGCTCCCGTAGAACCTGTATGTATGGTTCATCCATTGTGTACTCATATTGATGGTCCTTCTATACAGGCACCCGGTACATTTGGGTATGACTATACAAAGTATCGACCGCCACGCCGTGATGAGGAGATACAGATGCGCGAATTTGGTGGCCTTCCTGGGCACGAGCATGCCCCCCTTTCCGAGGAAGACATACTTCCACCCCATACCGAACCATCACCGCAGCCAATATTACTCCCTTTGCCCCCCACCCAACCAGAAGAACCCATTCGGCCAGATCCTCGACAAACTGTCTCAAGGCCTCCTGAATCTCCCGCACCCTTCGCACATTATCGTATCGATCATCGGGTACCTACCATCAACATCACGCGACCATCTCTCGATACCGTCGAGCAACGACAAGGACAAGAAGACGAGCATACCAGTGGAGGGTGCTGCAAATGCGTCATTATGTGATTTCGTTGATATCTGGGTGTTTGGGTGTCCCTGCTGTAAAATTTGCTTGTTCAGTGTGCATTAGTCTTTGTTTGACCATTTTCCGCCACACTCCTCCCCTTTTACCCAGTTTTTCTTAACCAACTACCATCTAACGACGAACCACCGACACGACACCCCCCCCGTTTCTCAACGCGTCTTTTGCTGCAACTTCTTTGTGATGAAGATTTCCATTCGTTTACTCATCACGGTATACATAGGTTTTTTTCTTCATTTATACCATGACGGAGTGGAAAGCCTTTCGCTCATCCTGGACTCCACACCACCTATCTCATTGAATTTGCTCATCCGCCACCTACGTGTTGCGTTTTTCCTCCTCCACACTCTTCACGCTCATTAGTAAACCGCTTGTATGGAATCGCTCATCTCACATCTTTTCTTTGAGCTTACTTTATCGCTCCAGTAGTTATTCCACGAGTGGTTCCAACGATCTCAATCGCATATCCTACGTATACAACTGATACGATCGCATTCTGCAAAACCCTCAAAGGACCTGCGGTCGTACAGGTACGACCGACGCTCTGACTTGAATGGTCTCCATCACTATCAGCACCAGTGAGGAGTAACGTCGAACGTTCTGCCGGCATGTAGATATCCTCGAGGATCTAACCGTACTTCGTCGATGGCGTAGGCTACATCAACGCGGTATGCGTCTCCATCACTTAACTCTACCTTGGTGAGGTTCGTGAGCTCTTCGAGAACGCATCCATTCCTCGTCCACGTGATCGTGTAGCTCTCTGCGCTCTCAATAGGCTGCTCCCTGAACTGTGCGAGTTTGACGAGGTCAAGTTCGACCACTCGGCTGCTGTCTGCCCCTGGACACGTCACGCGCAGATCCTCTATGAGATCGACACGTTTGAGAAGAGAGAGCCAGAGCCCTTCTAAGCAAACGTTGCAAAAGTTGGGATAGGCGACAGTACGCATGAGACAGTCGTCGTTTGTGGGACGATAAGACGTTTCGTTTTCAGAGTCGTATCTAGACGCCGCATAACATTAGCATGCCCCGCTTAGCAGAAGTGGAACATGGGACGCGTACGTGGGGAAGAGGCTATAATACCCTCGAGTGGCGTTGAACCTAGATGGGTCAGCGCGAACGTCGGGTGGACATTATAGAGACGCTCACTCCTTCAGAGAGCCGTACTCGAGGACCTCGACGCTACAGAGTTGAGCTCGACCCTGGATCTCTCCGTTTCGGAGCGAGAACTCGATTACGTGCTCGCCCTCGAGTAGCGCGTAGTCGAAGAGAACGTCGTAATGCCACCGGTCTACGCCGATGTCGCGTCGAGGCGTCCAGTTGAGATCGGCACCATCAAGGTACACCACGAGATCATCCGCGCGAGGTATCCCAGACAGTGAGAACTTGACATGGTGGCGAGCGTATGTCCCAGACGACGAAAATGTAAACGACCATGGCTTCTCGAGGTCGAGAAGGCTCCATGGGTACGCTTGCATTGGCATCACAGAACGTTCCACGCGCGAGTGGTTTTTATGCGTCAACCAGTGCGCCCATGTCACCTCTTTTGGATCGTGTATGGAATTGACTCCGAAATAGGCGAAGCCTCCGTCGTATTCTTCGCCAACTTCGATAATTGAATGTCCGATTTCGTGGCGAAGCACAAGGGCGCCATTTGCAAGGGAAGCAGTCGTCGTACTGGGGATCGTGCTAGCTCAATATCGTTTTCACCCACGGCGTGTCAGTGGCTTGCTTACGTGTATTCCCCTCCAAGGCCTGAGAACGGGATGAGTGCGTATGTATCCCCTTCTGGACAAAAAAATAAACTTACCGCCGTACAACGGGTCGTTCCCTGCGAAGAATAAAGTTTCAGTTCATCCAATAGCACCGGGTAAAAGAATCCCAACCGAGCAATATTGCATAATCACACTTGTCGCCGAGAGACGCGCAAGCAGCAAGAGCCACGTCAGAATTGTTGGCATACAAGCCTCTCAGTTCCGTGCCATCCCTGTACAGACCAAATGGCGTGCTGCAGAAAGAGTATTATTGCGGCGCTCGGATGCACGTTGTTTGCCCTTACTCTTTTGCTTTCCCACCGACACCGATACCACTCTGTCAGCGGACGTTAGCAAGAAGTACGGTTTCATGCACGCGCTCGAGAGACCTCTTTGCTGGGAGTAAAGACAGCCCAGAAGTTGAGCAATGGTTTGACGGTGAAAAACGTCTGATTCGTCGACAAATCGCGTGCAAGTCGAGAGGCGTCATCCAAGAATTTCTGTCGTTCCTCGGCGGTATCTGCGACGTGTCAAATCCACTAAATACAAGGAAAACAGATCACGTACAGCCGTCCGCAAAGAATGCGAGGTCGATGCGATTTTCCGCGGGCCCGGAGGTGATCAGAGGTATGAGTTCCAATGGAGGTAGGGCGACG
>JBBPRB010000796.1:0-12586 GCA_038092815.1 Hortiboletus rubellus | reverse complement strand
ATTATGGGTATGCAGACGAAAATTTCCCATCAAAATATTTTAGCCATTTCCTGCATTTGATTAGCACTCTGGCAATGTGGGAAATTTAGAAAATTTTGCAAGATCTGGAAGGGGAACAAATCCATCAATCTTTTTAAGATTTTAGGGCACAACATCTGAAAAATATTGTTGTTTTCATTTCGGGTAACATGCCATAAATTTGTCACAACTCTCTTGTGTGCCAAAATGCAATCCCAGATTTTTAAACTGTTCATGAATATGAGATAGTGCCCCACTGAGGGGGGCTGTCAGTGTGCCACTGTAGTGGGCAATCGGAGTGTAAAGTACCAAAGTCAAGTACGGGTGACGGTCTCAACAGAGATTGAGCAGTAAACGTTAACAACATTCACCGCAAACCTATTCCCAATGAGGGATGTATTGTCTGAACTGAATGTCTGATTGTCTTTGGATTGTATCAAAATACAAGGAACTAAGGTGTGCACCGTATCTAGGTTACGGATACAAGAGCAGGAATAAGGTCGAAGGTACAAGCTGCCGTTCACTATTTAATTAGTATCTCACTTTAGTTCCCCCCTTTCTTGCCAAACAAACCTTTTGACGGACGAGCAGGCCCAATGCCTGTGTGCTACTGCACCATTTGTGGACCTGGGGGAAGTATTGTTACAAAGGAAGAAAAACGAAACCATGGAAGGAATGATTCGGACAAACCTTGTTACCCTGCTGCAAAGGTGAGCAGCGTGGCATGACATTTTCTAAACTGACAATAACCAGTGTGATGAAGCCAACCTGACGAATTTAATGTCAAAAGTAACGCTACAAGGTGAGCGCTCGACTAACCAGGGAGGAAGGGTAAGCATGGTTTTCCTGATGTCCCTGTTTGTACATAGCCTGTTGCACAGATTTCATCGACAGAAGAGGAAGCACTGGAAGAGGAAGTTGCACGAGGAATCTTCAGAATGACGTTACAGGACATGATGTTAACACCCACCTCTGATATTGTGTCAATGAGGGGTAGCGACCGACATGGTCCTGCACCTCTCAGCATGTTACTGCCAGAGTCTGCGAGCTCAACATTCCCCTCAGTTCCATCACCGTCACCATTTGGAGTGGCTCCACATGAAAACGAGGACTTCGCAATGCTATTTTTGTTAGACCATGAACTGCATACTCGCGCAAGACATGCACTGGAACTAGTCGAAGGTCTGGACAAGCAGGGGGCACAGAGCCATGTCCTCGCCACTATGAAAACAGAAGAACTTTGGCTTGGGGAAGCGAGAAAGAAGTTAGAGACAATAGGAATTATGGGCACAGGCGACGAATGTAATGAGATGCTTTGAGTCGCAATGCTGGAAAAGGTGGACCAAATTCTGGCAGCGATAAAAAGTGTTAGCATGACTCTTGCTTCGAGAGTGGGCGAGGACCTATCCCAGCAAGATCATGCATCAGAAACAATCGAGATGGGCAAGTGAAGCGTGTTTGACAAGTTGAAAACTGACTCATACCTCAACAGAAAGACACTTTCGTCATCGGCTTTGCCATTCCAATCCGATCATCCTCCTCTCCATGTTCATAGCACTGGTTCTCAATGTCTTCAGGCATGTCACTCGCCCATGGTGCAACGCAACGCTAGCGTTCATGAACATTCTCCTGAAGGCAGCATTAGGAGATGAGACTCGAGTGCCTTCGTCAGATGGGACAACTCACTTGGCGACCACACCGAGTGGACAGCTGGTCGACTATATTCCCTGTGATATTTGAACCGTCCGCACCAAATTCGAGCTGGAGCCTACCACCCAGACTCATGCGACTTGCGTCAGGTGCTGTTGTATGCACGCACCAATCAAAAGAGGGAAGAAGACTGTGTATCCCGAACGCTGTACCTTCCAGAAATACTGGGGGGGTCGACCATGCAGGCAGCTCTTAGTGAAAAAGAGAAAAATCGGTGGCGAAAAGAGTGCCGAGCCAATCCGACCCTTTGTCGTCCAAGACTACAACAAGTTTGTCGGTGGTGTGTTGAGCCGCCCTGGAATGGAGGCAGTCATGGATCGTGGCACAGTGGTAAACGATCAGCATCAATTATGGGACATCAAAGATGGAACAGCCATCACCGAGATCGTAGGTCCAGACGGAAAACCTTTCATGGACGGCTTGAAGAGAAGCAACCTCAGGCTAGCTTGGAGCCTCTCCGTCGATTGGTTCAACCCTCACGGAAACAAGACCTCCGGAAAGAAAAAATCAGTGAGTTCTATCGTGATGGCGTTACTCAACCTACCGCCCAGTTTGCAATACAGGTCTGAAAATATCTACTTAGTCGGCGTGATACCAGGACCAAAAGAGCCCTCACTCAATGAAGTCAATCATTTTCTCCGTCCGCTTGTTGACTTCTTCTTGCCGGCCTGGAAGGATGGTACCTGGTTCACGAAAACCATGCAGCACCAGCAGGGAAGGTTATCTCGGTCCGTGATTGCGCTAGCCGTGAATGATTTACCCAGCGCACGGAAAGTCGGCGGGCATGCGTCTCCTACCGCATATCACATGTGCAATCTATGCTGGCTGCCAAAATCAGATATCAGCAACTTTAACTGGGAGTCATGGAGAGAAAGGACTTACGATGAATATTTCGATGCCGCTCGCCGTTGGAGAGACACAGAGACAAAGAAAAAACAAAGCAAAATATTCAAGGAGACTGGAATACGATGGTCTGAGCTGCTGCGCTTACCATACTGGGACCCAACACGCTGTATGGTGGTCGACGGCATGCATAACCTCTTCCTCGGATTGGTGCAGTTTCACTTCAGGGACTTGATCGTCATCGACAAGCCAGCCAATAAAGAACTGCGCAGATATCAAAAGGAGCCGGATGAACCCCTGGATGCAAAGGAGCTGGAAAAGGGGAGGATAGTGTTAGCATCCAAGCCAACTTATGCTGTCCTAAATCGCTTACGAGCTCGCATCCTACTGAGACTGGTCGAGGAAGGGGGTGGGCCCGTGGACATAGGAACACGTCCTACGAAAAAGAACATGATCAACATGTTATTGGTGAGTTGTCCTCTGTACCAATAAACAGCACACCTAACTCCCAAGATCGGCAGTCCAAGCCAGTCCAACCAGCGACCCCGGCCCAACAGATGATTCCGATGGGAGTTGACGACGAAGACCTTGCCATGGACGAAGATGCATTTATTGGTCGGGACATTGTCGAGGAGTACAAGGGCTGCGAGAACGATGTCAACATAAAATGGAAGGCAGCAGTCGAGCCTCTAACTAACCGTGAAATCCACACAATCCAGGAAAAACTACGTACTATCACGCGTCCAACATGGCACCGTGGCCCCCCGACAAATCTAGGAGATTCAGAACATGGGAAGCTCAAGGCAGAGCAATGGTGCTCGAGTATTGAGTTCGACTTACCAGTCATTCTATATCGGCTATGGGGTTCGGGGGCCGGTATGGAAGCTAACGAGGAGAATCAGTTGCGGAGAGAAAATTTGGCTGACAGCACAATGCTCTTGGCAATCGCAATCTGCTGGGGGACATCACACGTATCCACTCGTCATCACACGGAACAATATATGAAGTACATGAAGGCGTACCTCGAATGCCTACGAGACATTTTTCCAGGACTGTCATGGCGTCCGAATCATCATGCATCTCTTCACATGAACAGCTTCCTACTCAGATACAGACCCATGCACAGGTGGTGGATGTTTCCCTTCGAGAGAATTATAGGAACTTTGCAAAAGACAAACACTAATCACAAAATCGGTGAGAACAAAAATCATACCCTCATCAACGGAAAACTATAACCTTACCTAGGGGAACTGGAAAAAACAATGCTAACAACATTCTGTGCAGCTGTGAATGTCAAAGCACTGATGCAGCAGCCCGATGCGCCAAAAGTCCTCAAGGAGGCAGAAGAAATATTGAAGCGCTGTTGTACCCCCCATAGGGGTCAAGGGTTCATTACTGACATGAATATCTTTGCAGAAGCTGAAAACAACACACAATGGAGTATTGAGAGGAAGGGACACATATCCTCCACTCCAGGTGAACTCCGATATGCATGGGCAGCAGCGGGAAACACCCAGCCGTTGCAACAGATCATGGTGTACAAATGCTACTCTATGGGCGGGATGCAATATGTGACGTGCAGACACTCCAATCGTGACTGTTACGTCTTTTTTGCACCCACCGGGCCGGCCAAACGCGTCCCTGGTGTCATTGAATACATCTTTTCTGCTCCAATACCAGACAATGAACATCCGCAATACGTTGCAATACGGAGGAACTTACCGGTGGCAAAAGAAATCGTAGACCCCTTCCGAGCATACGAGGACTTCGGCGCCCAACTCTGGGGTAGTGAATATGGGCCAGACTTGGAGGTCATCACATTGGGCAATGATCCACTTTGCCATGCAATATCGATCCCATGGGAGGACGGCATCCTGGTGATGAAACCGCTAGACAAAGTAAGTCCAGTACAAGCTGGGGCAAACAAGTTTAATCAACTTACTGAACAGGCTTTTGGAGTGTAAGGCGTAGGTAGCGCCAGAGTGTAATTTTACGAAGGGCTGATGAATTGTCAATCTAACTAACAAATTAACGGTGCTGTCGTCCACTCACCAAGAACTCTAAACACCTGGTCTGATTCGGAAGGTGATCGCCATTATTATTGTGATGAGCCAATGGTACCTAAGTGCGACGGCTATGCTAGAGATAAATTGTTATTAGGGTTGTGATGATATTATGCGCCAGAAACGGACCTGCGATGGACGAGTAGTCGACTCGGATGCCATGGTTATAAGAATGATAATAATCTAAGTACTTTGTCCACTCCCTGGCAACAACGTTTGTCTAATCCTTGTCCTTCAGTAGATTGGACAGGTACAGTACCACACTGTTGTTAACTTTGTTTGTTCATTAATCATGAATGCTACGCTATTGTTTTTCGTTCGCTCGGATTAGATAACAACTAACTAAATAATACAAGACTCTACAAGATACACGGTTCTATGGAGCGTCACATCTCAAATGAGTGGGTGATGAGCGGGTGAGTGGGAAAGATGATGGTGGAAAGTGAAAGCCTATCCATGTGAAAGCCCCGGCCTCAAATAGTGAACGACGAATTCTGGCATGTGACGTTCTCAATTTGGACTGTGGTCGGATTCCTCCGGCGGAGCGCCATTCACTATTTGTGGCACTGCTCAGCCACTCCAGCACTTCTTTCCACTCCCACTCAGTACCCCCTCAGCTCACTCGTCTAACCTTCTTCCCGCTCGTCGTGTGTAACGACAAGCGGGGCACCTTTTTTGTTTATTTGGTTTCCAAACATGATATATAAACTAGTGTAGTAGTGTAGTAGTCATATCATCCTCCACGTTCGGAATAGTAAGAAAGACAATAACAACACAGAAATGAAGTAATGAAATGAGTGCAAAGTACAGCCAAGCAACAGTGTCTGGAGGCGAGCAGACATTGAACGTTCCCCGAGGTACACAAATGTGTGCTCAGCACAATAAACTGAGGGGTCCGTCAGAATGCTGACAATAATCTAATCAGGTCTGATGTTTAATCTAATCACGGTGGTTTAGATATGGTTGCTCAACACTGAATACGGTGCGCACGTTTCCAAAATTCAGCTCAATTGTGTCTCTTTTATTGTATGCATGTACACAAAACGACACTACAAAAGGGCGCATGATAGCGAACCTGCATCCACTATCAGTAATATGCCCACGTCCAGCTCCCACTGGCGATTCTTTCGCTATTTTCCTCCCTTGACAGCCCAATCTATATTCCCTCCCGAGCACACCATAACTCCTCCTCCACTCACACAGCATAAAGTCTTCCCTTGCGAAGAATCCTGTGACCAGGCATTGGTGTTACCACCGGCGAAAACACCATCTTTGTCACAGTCTAAAGCCCTCATTCCTAAGCCCCATGGAGAGGTTTCACAAATTAACCGAGGGGGCTATAATCTCCAAGACAAGCTTGGTTGGTCAGTTGCCGATTACAAAGAAATTCGGGTTAGTTTCCATAATATGCGCTGATATGTAAGCTGAACACGCTTTAGACTTTTGTAATCCACTTAGCGCAAGAACATCTTGCCATTAGGAAACCATGGTCGTGCCAATCTGGAGGGTCTCTGCAAGTTGTCTTTTCGAAGGTATGCTCATGACCTTCACCTGCTCTCTGCTCATGGTTACCCTTGAAAGGCAAAGGAGCGCTATCCCCTCCTTGAGGAATATGATGGCGATTGGGTGGTTTCTGACTTTCTCAGACTATAGCTGAAGAATAGCTCCAGGAGAGCTACATAAATGTACTCGTCATTCATGTATAATCGTGCCAATCTAAGTGTTGAAGTTGATCCGTATGTTTCCCTCCGTTGTTTGGTTTGGTGAACTGCCTACTGCGAAGCCTCGAGTGCTTTTGCAGCGACACAGAAAAAGCTGTTGAGTAGCTTCGGTGGTACTGCAGGGTTGAAAACAAATGCTCGGTCTGCAGGTGAGTCCATTTTCAGCGTTGTGGGTGATCGCCAGCCGAGAACTGTCGCGTCATTAGCCAATGCTTTCAGCGCAAGTTCCATCATTCTCGAGGTCTGGCTGACAGGGAATCTCATAGCATCAGCTCGGAGGTCAAGAAATGATTCAAGAAACTGGCGGTCAGTTCTCTTGCAACTATCACGGACTCTACTAATGCTCCTTTGCAGAGAGAGCAAGAGGCGCACGACGAGCGCATGAATGAGTCCAACGCTCGTATCAAGCAAGCTAGTAAGTCATACCAGTCCCAAATTGGACAGAAGCGTTGCATTCCTAGCTGTCCTCAAATATCTAGCCTATGAGAAGAAGTCCCAGAAAGGTGTCAAGGACGCGGGTGAGAAGCATGCACATCACATCAATCTGCTCAATGCCATTGGTCCAAAGATGTCCCAGGAGAAATAGTGAGTCTTCGCCACATGTCTCGAGACCCACGCGGTTCATGTCATTCAACAAAACACCTTCATCATGATTAATGTACTACACCACCTCCGGGACCACCTCCCGGTCCATATGCGTGCGATGCATGTCGTCCTTTGCACATTTGCTAACGGGATGAGTTCGAAGGGCTGGCAGAGCAGCTTAGAGGATGACTCGAGTTCCAAGCCAAGGCCCTCCATGGCCTCAACCACTCACTTTCATTAATCCAACACTTGTAGCTACCCACTTAACCCACTTAATCCCAGCAATACCACTGCTATCATGGCGACAAGTACTTACACCTACCATGGATTCCATAAATGAGGGTGGTGAATGAGGTGCTCGGACGCATCAATGGCAGTGAACCTGAACTGCTCGTCCCCGAAGGGAGACTGAAGTGCGTGATGCTCTAGGAACTGCGTTTGTTTGTTTGTTTGTTTGTTTTCCTGGGCCCTTGGGTCCATCGCTGGCATCGCCCGGTTCAGGACGGAAATGGAGGAATTGAAGCCGATCGCGTTCAAACTCGCCGACCTGCTGGTTGAGTTCGCGTTCGCGTTGCCGGAGCTCGTACTCTTTTTCCTTGAGCTCAAACTAGGCCGTTGAACTCTTTGATACGTTGCTTGCGCCTTCGCATCTCATTCTCATCGATAGGCAGATCGCGTGTAGAGGTATCTAGGCGGGAACCGGTCCACGATAAGGGATGTGGTTCGCCATGGAGACAGTGTTGGATTTAGGATTCTATATTTGGTATTACTTGCTTACTTAAGCAGTACCTTACATCTGACCATTTACCTTTAGTTTTACTTAGTGACTTACTGAGTATTCTACAGGTACCTACTATCCTAATATCATAGTGACATACTGAGTATTCTACAGGCAGCACCAATCTGTGCTACAGTTCTCTACTGTACTCTTTTACCTCCTACAGACAGGGGTTCGTCGACTGGTTGATATCGAGATGTAATCTCAGAAACGCTCATCGGCAACTGAGGGATATCTTTCGGTCCATCCACAATGGTCCTCACAGATCTCTGACGGAGGTTCAATACTGTCCTTTCACCCCTCGGTAGGACTCCGGTCATGGATGAAAAGGTATGTCGATGAGACACCTATCGTACACAGTCGTAGATGAAACTTTGCATTTTTCGGAACATGTATTGTAAAATAGGAAATATGTGCGTATCAGTATGACGGGCGTATCACTAAGCATACATCGCTCGTATCGATTTCCAGCCCCCCTTCCATCTTCAGAATCGGTGAACCCTTCTTTGCCTGTGATACTGTTAGTACCGCGCCTACATGAGGCCCTCTCAGCACGACACATTGCCTGTTGCGGGAAGTGGGTATGACAGGCACCAGGTGGCACGCAGGTATTTGCCTGTGCAACACTGCAGCTCCTTTGGTTCTGGAGATATACCAAACAGCGATGTTGCCAGGTTGAACAGGCCCGTCTGCAGGGGAGACGAACACGCTAGGAATTTCGGTATGCGCATGGCGATCTACGTATGAAGCATCCCATCCAGGTAAGATCTTCAGTACGACATGCATGCTTCGAATGTTTCGGCAGACATTGTCATCTTGGAGGAAGTTGACGGCTAAAAAAAATGAAAACCTCCCTACCTCGTAGAAGAAAGATTAAAAGCTTACCGGTGCTCACTGCTGTAGATGTTCCGACGTCCTGAGCATCGACAACCCACGTGTTTCCACTGGAATCGCCTATAGCCACTGAATCATTCGGCTCATTGGATGGGCAGGCATCCGCACCCAGTTCAGTGTGTGGGTGAGCATCATCAGCAGGGGGGGGAGTAGTGGATCTGACGGGTGTCACAAATGACCACATGTACATACGACCTAGTTCCTTGCATTGTGGAGCCGTCAGGGCAACGCCTGCCAAGGTTACTGTAGTGCCGCTGTATACAATCAATAAGGGATACGTCCTTCAGAAATTTTAACTTACTCGGGGACGACCAAGCTTTGGGCAAGCTCAAGCAGTGTCCCAAGGTTCAAAGAAACCATACACATTGTCAAGGCAAGAGACCGGAGCGTCCCCCGATAACCTTTGTATCTTCCCCCGATAATAAAAACTTCCTTTCCTTGATACTTTTGTTTCTCATTGCGGTCACTGATTTGGCCGTTGTGAGCAACGAAAGTGATTGGAATGCTGAACTGGGCCTATCAAATTTCAGCGACAAAAATCACTCATAGAAAGAACTGCTTACCGACAGATCCCCGTTTTCGGCAACGACAAGGAACTTCTGCACCAGATCAACCTTCAGCACCGTGCCAGATCTAGTCTGCCACTGTCCTCTGATGACAACCACTTTATCACTGGCTTTGACATCGTACCCACGGGATTTCGTAAGTCATAATGCTCTTGCGTGGGGCGTGAACCGCATCCAAGATATTGAGACGTCGTTTACCTCTGCCAGACCATCACGCAGAAACCTGAGGCAATCCTGATGGCGGTCCAAGGCCACAACAGACCCCTTCTTCCCTGCGTGAGGTCCTCGAGTAACCTTCACCTCGTCTCCCAACTGAACTTCCTCACGAGATGTGTCGAGCGATTGGTAGGCGACACCGAACGGCGCCCAAACAGGTTGGTCGGGGACGTAAGATTCCAGCAGATAGTCAGGTATGGTAACCTAGATGCAATACGTCATTCATCTGTTATAAGGTGGTGAGAGAGCTTACTTGTTCTTCCCCCGAACACGAAAACATCGTCTGGTTATCGTAAGACACAACAATGGTACTGAACTGACCAGCTTTGAGGTTGTCAACTGCCGTGGGATCGCGTATCACTCTTACAGTGTCCCCTGGACTGAACTGACGCTATATGCAATTGATGGGCACGTCAAGTAACTCTGCACCATCTAGCAGCTCCACCATTACCGACTGACACTCAAGGTCAATACTGCGCAACATGGCGAGCCCCCCGTCGGTAGTGCCATCAAAGACTCTAACTCTATCGTTCTCTCGCCAAAATCATGCATTGTACGACCGGAGGGTGGCCGATACAAAGGATGGATTGCAATTGGACTCCCTGTGGAGCGATATTTCCTGGGGGGATGGAGTGGCCACATGAACAACGTCTTTCCTGTGTAGGGACATCAGTAATAGTCCGTGCATGTATGCGTTGCCTTTGAATTTGTAGGAAGTCCATCCATGACTTTCCAGGTGTGAGGTAGAAGCGGGTTGCCAAGCCGCGCCTGGGTTGAAGAGTCGGCGAGCCCTGGGGTCTATTCCGATGGGCGGTGCAGAGCTTGGATCGCGGGAATGCATCCTAAGGTATTCCTCCCTCTTCTCTCTCTCCAGGTCCTTAAGTTCTCGAGATGCAACGAGAAGCTGGAATGTCTCCGCCTCTTGGTCGTAGGAGAGCGCATAGCCAAGATCGCCCTTGTAGAGTCCTCTCTTCTTCAAATAGTACCATCCTGGGATCTCCAACGGAGATTTTTGAAAGAGGCGTGCGAATTCTTCATGCGTCGTTGGGTACCAACGCTTGACGGAATCCCAGTGTGACTTCGGGAGCGCAGTTTTGAAATGTTCAGTGGTCCTAGCGCCCAAACATATGCGCCCCAAGAAATACTTGTGCTTGACGGCTGGGATTCCGACCTCGTTCCAATGCTTGACCAGGAATTCGGCCTGTCTTACTTTTCGAGAGCACATAAGATGATAGAAAAATAAGGGGACTATAAACTTACACGGAACATCAAAAATCCAACAGTTGGTACCTAGGAACGGATCCAAAGACGGTGTTGATGTACTTTCCCCTTCATCACTGAGGGGATGATGAATCTGCGGAGGGGAGCGAGGGACTGACGATCATGCAGCTTCAGATTGATCATGTTCAGAAGCTTCAAATTGGTTGGCGATGGAATCAATCATAATCTGCCACCTCGATTGACCTGTCGCCGGGGGTAACTCAGCGGGTCTGCGCGAGACAGACAATTGTGGGGACAGACAATTGTGGGGGGGCTGGCGGTGGGACATATTGTGGCCTAAGCGCGCGGACATTCTGGAGGACAAGTCCATCGTCTCCATCTCCAGAAAATAATGCCGTTTCAATTGCCTTCCAATCTTCCCAATGATACCGTGAGCCGAGATGCGCCTTCATTTTGTCGGCGAGCTGACCATACCCCATATCTGACGTCAGGAACTCTTCGAACATATCCCAGATGACCGGATCAGACATGGTATCTGGTGGTGCGTTGTCCTCTCCGTCCAGCACAATAAATGGTGCGTCTAAACTAGCTCAGTAAAGAATCATAGAACAAGTATGTTTTGCACCATCTGCTTCAACTTCTTCCACCGTCTCCTCGTCGTCATCCACTTTGGCCTCCAAGTCAAGATACCTGTTCACCTGACTTTGCGTAAGCTGTGAGGTACAAGAATAATCTGTAATAGACGTACCGCAACCCTGGTACGTTTTTGCTCCCTCTCAGTGTGCATTGATGCGGAGGAGCATTTCGACATATTTTGTGGACAGTATTCAGTGCTAATTGTTTAGTTGGATGGTAGAAGTGAGAAAGAAACCCAATGACAACGCTTAACGTGACCTTTGTAGTGAACGCTGTCCACTCTCACGTGATTCATCACAAGACCTGCGTAGACATGTAAGCGTACGTAATCAGCTATTTCTGAGCGTTCATAGTAGGTTACATAGAGTAGGCACATGGAGGGTTAGAACTCTGCTACGCCAGACAGTTCAAGCAAGATATCTGAAAAGGAACTGGAATGCAGATACTGTTGGATTTAGGATTCCATATTTGGTATCACTGTTTACATAAGCAGTACTTACATCGGACCATTTACCTTTAGTCTTACTTAGTGACTTACTGAGTATTCTACAGGTACCTACTATCCTAATATCATAGTGACTTACTGAGTATTCTACAGGCAGCACCAATCTGTCCTACAGTTCTTTTACCTTTTACAGGTTATGAGCCCTGCTGCTCCTCAGTGACCCCAAGAGTTCACTCACTCAGACTCCTCACAATGCCATACGAAGTCGAACTCGAAGATGGCCTGAGAGTCGAGGTCTCGAGTCTTGAAGGCTACAATTGGTCGGACTACCGCGAGATACTTATTCGGGCAGCGCGAGAAGCTCGACGCGCTACACCAGCACCCGACTACGCTATCGTACTAGCAATCATCAAGTCCAACCGAATGCCCAAAGGCATTCGAGAAACACTTCTCCTCACGCGCTGGAGAAACCGCCTTGGGGAGCTAGTAGCCACACAACTCTCGGAACTCGGAGAGGCCAGCAAGGCGCGCGACTCGGAAGTCCCTCGCGCAGCCACCACGCAGCCTCACAAACCCCAAACGGCAAGTCGGGAAGTCGACAACAAGACCGTCGACACGACGAACCCGAACGCGAAATGCGCCGAGCCATCAGAGCCGACGGACGCATCACACAACCCACAGGACCAGCCGCTCGAGGCACGAGCAGGCAGAAGAGCCGAAACGGCAGGCCAGACGAACGGGAGAACGGGCGAAACGGGCGAAATGCCGCACGGGAGAGTCGATGAAGAGGCAGCCGCAGCGAAAGGACCGGGCACAGAGACCACGGCCGAAACGACTGACGGCGTAAGCCTCGCGACCCCGGCGAGCAGCTCACATTTCGTTAAACCACC